>JAJQKJ010001371.1:0-74008 GCA_029574335.1 Rana kukunoris | reverse complement strand
GGGGGCAGAGGGTGGCAGGGGGCCTCTTTATAGGGTGGCACAGGGGGAGGTAGGGTGGCAAACTGGGGGGCCTCTTTAGTAGGGTGGCAAACTGGGGGGCCTCTTCAGTAGGGTGGCAAACTGGGGGGGTTCTGCCATAGGGTGGCACAACTGGGGGGCTCTGCCATAGGGTGGCACACACTGGGGGACTGTGATGTATATGGAGAATGTTGGGACTTTTGTTGTAAGGGAGGACTCTGATGTAAGCGTGGAGCTTATCCTGACTGTTGTACTATATATGTTGTTTTGTTTGTTACTTACTCCTGCGTGACTGCCATCTGTAAACCCAGGGGGCCCATAATCTTCTATTGCCCGGGGGCCCCATGAGTTGTCAGTCCGCCCCTGCCCTCATGTGTGACTCGATAGTCACATGGGATGCTTAGATGTGATTGGAAGGAAATGCTCAGCATAGAAACTCACTGAAACTGAGCACGTGCAGAGTTTCACCTAGCTGAATTGGGGACATGAACAGTGTATAGTGTATCTGTGTACAGAACACCTCCAGGTTGCCATACTGCATTGCATTTTACAGAAAATACAGCATAGCAGATTGAAAAGGTAATTAAAAAAAAAAAAAAAATTAATTACCAAATGACTCGTCTAACAATTGTATATGCTGTATTATTATGTATTTATTTTGAAATGTTTTGCCCTTGAAATGCAGTAACCCTTTATATGGTTGGATGACTTATACCTTGTGTAGGTTTTTCACCTTCAGGCAGGGGTATCCCACTGGTATCTTCAATCAGCAGTTTTACCAGTAAATAGGATTGGTAAGGAAAATAACAGATTTAATCTCCCTGGTGGTAATCCTGAGTGTGGCTCGTGGTTAAATTTCAGTACCATTAGCGGTAATCACAAGCCACACTCGGGATTGTATTGCAGAATCCTGGTACAGTGTACTTACCATGTCCCCCTGCTGTGTCCTCTGCCCGATGCCTCTTGGTGCTGGGATCCATTCCCTGCGAGCATCGTGACACATGGGGGCGAAGCCCGGCAGCAAATTCAAAAAGTACAAAATTCATGACTCATACAGTACACTGTAATCTTACAAATTACATTACTATGTCAAATCATTTCACCTCCCCTTTGTCTCTAATGCTTTGTTCAGTGCCTTGCCTGCACTTTTATATTATATATACTGTTTTTTCTGCCTGGAAACTTGAAAACGTCCATAGCAACCAAAAAGTGTCCTTTAGGTCAAAAGTGGTTTTAGACCAGCTAGAAAACAGCGATAGTAAATTAGAATCACTTGCAGATTTGAGCGATGGTGAATTGTGGGGAAATTCATATTGTTATTATTTATATTATTATTTGTTATACTTATTTAAAGTTATTATATTATAATTTATGATTTTGTGTTTCAAAATTTATCATACCTGGGATTATTACTGGACTCTTGTTTGGACAGATTTAAGTGTGTTATTACTAAGAATTACAAGCTTACAATATAAAACGCCTAATTTCTATGCATAACAATGTACCGCTTTGAGACACAAAAATCTGACATAATCATACCGCCAGGGTATCTACAGGAGAAGTACAATCAAAGCTCATTTATCTGTACTTCTCCTTTGGATCACAGAACTGCAGTTCGTTCTGCACTCTGTGACCGGTTTTCAGCAGACAGCGGGCTGAACTCCGAGCCGATCCATGCTCAGGCAAAATCTCAACAAGGATGTCTGGATCAGCCCACACGCCTGGACCAGCAATGAGCTCAGCGAGCCACTGAGAGCCTGAGATGGCCACTCCCTGCCCCTGCACAGCCCAGCGCTCCAGTGAGCGAGGAAGGAGGCAGAGCAGGGAGCTGCTGAATTACAGTCACCAGTTCTCTGCTCAGGGAATCCTGAGATCCAAACGATTGATGCTGCATCCATGATTAAAGACTTCTCTTCAAATGGCTTCTGTAAGTCACACTAAAGTAGTCAAACTAAAATAGAGGTCAGGTATCCTAAGGTTTCTGCCTTTCTTTCTTTTACATTTCTTCCTTGATGCCCAGATTCCCTACTACAGTCCTAACAAAAATGCAGATTTTCCTTGTATAAAGTAAACATGGACAATCCCCGTTTCCTCCCCTAAATTTGCACACTGTGCCTGAGCAACCTATTACAGTGGCTAATGTCATGTATGAGACAGAGTGGTGAGCTTCTTTTTTTTTTATAAACCAGTATTTGCAAAGGGGTTTGGGGACCTCCAGCAGGTCAGGGCAGTGTGGGAGTAAAGTGAAGGTAGGTAAGAGTAGCAGGCTACATTACAGCACCTGTTTTAGGTTTATTACATTTTTGTTAATATATAATTATTGGTATTAGCACCCTGATGGGTCAAAATGCATAATTTTAGCATTTTATTCACATGGAATGAATTCATCTCAGTTGCTTCGGAAAGAAAAAGTGAGATTTTATTTATATGGTTTATTTGTTGAACAGTTTTGAAGGAGTTGCTTCTAGTCACCCCAATAGTAATTCCCCAAAAGATTTGGATCTTTTCCACTTTGTATACCTAGCAAGAAACTAACAACCTGGATTCATATTAAAAGCTAGCAGCTTCTTTTAGCCATTCACATTAAACTTTGACTTTGGCTGTGTTGGGAAAATAATAAGTCATGCATACAATCAGATATTAGACAAATAGAAGGCCGAAAAATGTATATGTGCCTATGAATAGAGAGTTAATTTATCCAGCTTTGGGGAACTTAGACTCAGAATAAGCATTTTTAGGCCAGGGGAGGAGCAATCTTGGATACTATGGGCTCTATCTCTAGGGAAACTATGGTAATCGGCCTGGAAAATTGAACTCAGCAGATTTAGGGGATGTTGGACAAAATTATGGAATGCGTATCCATACTGTATATCAGGGCTCGACAAAATCCGACAAGAAATTGTGACCTGGCACCCGCCGGTAAGGCCGCAAAGCTGCGGCCTCAATTACCGGCCATCGCAGGCCCGCCGCGATCGCGCGGCAGGGGGGATGGGGCCGCACGGAGGGACAGGATCCTGTCCTGTGGCCCACGACGGCCGGTAATTGAGGCCATGGCTTTGCAGCCTTGTGAAGGCCCAAGCTTCCTTCTGTGACCTGGCGCCATCTGGTGGTGGCCGTTGGCATTACAAGTAAAACAGCAGTTCTTAAAGTGTTTTTTCACTGTTTTCACTGCCATCTCCTTCCCTCTAATTAGAACCCCCAAACATTATATATATTTATTTTTTTATTCTAACACCCTAGAGAATAAAATGGCAATCGGTGCAATACTTTGTCACACCGTATTTGCGCAGCGGTCTTACAAGCGCGCTTTTTAAAAAAAAAAATACACTTTTTTTCAATTAACCACTTAAGCCCCAGACCAATATGCTGCTAAATGCCCAGAGGCGTTTTTACAATTCTAAGTACCCCATACTCATTCACTTAGGGTGGGGGGCCGGTATCTGGGGGCCCCCTTATTAAAGGGGGCTTCCAGATTCCGATAAGCCTCCCGCCCGCATACCCCGACAACCAACGGCCAGGATTGTTGGGAAGGGGTCATGTCCTCATCAACATGGGCACAGGGTGCTCTGGGGTGGGGGGCCGCAGTGCGCCCCCTGCCCCAGAGCACCTGACCCCCCCCATGTTGAGGGCATGCTGTCCGGTACGGCTCAGGAGGGGGCGCTCGCTCGCCCCCACTCCCCTCCTGACCGGCCGGCCCGCGTGCTTTGGATACGGGTCTGGTATGGACTGTGGGGGGACCCCCACGCCGTTTTTTTCGGCGTAGGGGGGTCTCCTTACAACCCATACCAGACCCAAGGGCCTGTTATGCTCCTGAGGGGGGAACCCATGCCGGATTTTTATTTAAAATCCGGCGGGGACTTCCTTCTCAGGATTCATAACAAACTCCGCCCACGTGTAGAATTGGCGGGAATCCGCGTCGGATCCCCGTCGCTTCTATGACGGCTTTGTCTCCATCGCGGCAAGCCAGCTCGGCGCTGGCTCCAGCGATGGAGCTCGCAAGTGCTCAATCTCGCCGAGAAAGGGAGCGAGATTGACACAATATCGCGGTCAACCACTGTAAATAGATACCTAACTTGTCACGCTTTAAAATTATGCACGCTCATGGAATGGCGCCAAACTTTGGTTCTTAAAAATCTCCATAGGCGACACTTTTTTTTTACAGGTTACCAGTTTAGAATTACAGAGGCGATCTAGTGCTAGAATTATTACTCTCGTTCTAACAATCGCGGCGATACCTCACATGTATGGTTTGAATACCATTTACATATGCGGGCGCTACTCAGGTATGTGTTCACTTCTGCACGCGAGCTTGGCGGGATGGGGCGCGTTTTCTGGCTCCTAACTTTTTTAGCTGGCTCCTAGATTCCAAATACATTGGTCAAACCCTGCTGTATATGACCATTACTTTATGGTATCCCACTAAACTGGGCAACGATAATTTTATGGGGTTTTTTTTGTCAATTCTTTATCAAAAGACAGAAGTGCAGAGAGCATATCATACAGTAATGTTTGCATGTATCACAAGGGGTACCACATAAAAAGTTTACAATTCTGTAGGAACCAAGACTGCATCGCCTGGGACACGCATACGGGGTCAAAAACATAACAAAAAAACATCAAGGTAAATGGAATCATGGCATCATAAAACAAAAGTACCCCATAGAAATCAATTGGAGGAGAGTGAAGCAAGATAATTTTATGTCTTAAAGTGGAAAATGAAGTCCTGCT
Source organism: Rana kukunoris (assembly GCA_029574335.1). Classification (NCBI taxonomy): domain Eukaryota; kingdom Metazoa; phylum Chordata; class Amphibia; order Anura; family Ranidae; genus Rana; species Rana kukunoris. The sequence goes on along the minus strand of JAJQKJ010001371.1, from coordinate 69,262 downwards.
AGATCACTTCAGGCTGGCCTATCTTGCAGGTATAGCTATGTAAATCATTAACCACTAGAGGCCTGTGCTATAGCCGAGTGAAGGCTACAGCGCGGACCCCAATTGCCGGGAGGACGTCAATAGACATTCTCCCCTTTGCACGCGCTCCACGCTGTGATCAGAGTCACTGATACTCGGTGATCACAGATCCGAGTAAGGGCCAGCCCGGCGCCTTACCATGTGATCAGCTGTTAGCCAATGACAGCTGATCACGTGATGTAAACAATGCTCGGTAATTTTTTTTTTTTCTCCTCACGTTGACAGCTAGGCAGGAGGGGGGTTTACGTGCTCAGTAAGCAACTGGTTAAAGATAATTGCCTATACCTTTTTTTAAATCCAGTAATACACTGGGGTTGATTAACTAAAGACAATGGCACTCTGCAAATACAGTTGCTCCAGAGTTTATAAAATGGGATAAAGCTTCACTTTGCAAAGAATTCCCAATCACGTGCAAGGAAAAAATAAAGCATTTTTGCTTGCAAATGATTGGATGATGGAAGTCAGCAGATCTTCTGCTTATTTTCTAAGCTCTGGAGCAACTGCTCTTGCGGAGTGCACAATTTATTTGTCTTTAGTAAATCAACCCCACTGCTCTGCACATGCTCAGTTGCTCTCTATTTTTAGGCACTGTGCCAAATTTGTAAACAGATTTGTCGGAAGACTAAAGATTTCCTGCTGTTCATGGGCTCTGGGCTTCAGCAAAATCGTGGGATCCAACAAGAGCAACTAGGAGGAATACTGGAGGCACATTACAGCACATGTTTTGGTAGCATAATTATTAATGTGGAATGTAGGTAAGCTTATTTTTTATTAAATTATTATTGGTAAAGTTCAAGGTATCTTCATTTATTAGTTCTTCTAGATCCTGGTGTTTAACACTTGTACTGGAAGTATTTCAGCAAAATTCCATTTGCACACGGTTATTTTTTCTAGAGCTTCTTGAGGAAAAACAAACTCAGAGTAAAGAAGTGGAGCTCTTGACACAATTCACAGTATATGCAAGTCAGCTGCTTGTTTAGCATATGTGCTATTATTGCCGTTATTATTCCTTAGTGATGATAGGCAGCGACAAGGTGCCAAGCCCACATTAATTCCAATTTCCTCCTCACTGTGCAATAACCAGATGCATAGTCTGATTGTAAGGAAGCGATCAGGAGAATAGCTGTCGGACAATTGACACAAATTACGAACAGGCAGACAACGGCCCCTTGGTTCAGTCTCTCTTAAATGTTTTGCTTGATGTGTTAGATCCTCAGCCTCAAACTCATCTCCTTCTGGACATATTTTCAGTGCAGACGTCTCGTAATGAAGAGGGTGGGCAGTGTCGGAGCAAGCTGCATTTAATTAAGGCACAATGAACGCACTGGAAGCTAAATCCATTTAAACTAATGTCACATTATGTCAATTTACTTGATGAGGCATGGCAATCCTTCTTCGTAATGGCAGGTTGCAATGCTGCTTTGTATTATTAATGATAGGCTGCAAATCATCAGTGTACCGTATAGGTGTTGCGGCAGGAGTCTGGCTGGAACGCTATGTTCAGAGAGGAGTTTAAACATGACGATACTAATGCCTGCTTTGATAGGAATCCTATTTGTGACTGGTAGATCATTTGAGAATGGTTTGAATTAGTGAAAATATTACCTGCCTAACCCTGCCTAGATCAGCAAATGTATGGGTTATCTGCCGTATAAGATTTGTTTTCATAAATCTGTGTGGCTTGATGCGTTCCTTTCTAAAAAAAAAAAAAAAATTTTATATATAGTAATTAGATATGTGCATTCCCATTCGTACGAATGTTATTTTCGTACGAAAATGTTTATTTTCGTACCCGCAGGATAATGTGTACATACGAAAAAATTAAAGCACCAAAATACGAAAACTACGAGATTACGAATGAGCCGCATAACGAACAACCGCAAATACGAACAAATGATCCGACGACAAAACGAAAACGGCAAAAGAACAAAAATTACATCTATAACAATAGATTTACATTCTGTATTTTGTTTGAATCCTTTTTCTGTTTGTTTTCAGTCCTATGTTCATTGTTCATATGACATCTATAACAAAAGATTTGTATGCTGTATTTTGTTTCAATCTTTTTTCTGTTTGTTTTCAGTCCTATGTTCATTGTTCATATGACATCTATAACAAAAGATTTGCATGCTGTATTTTGTTTCAATCCTTTTTCTGTTTGTTTTCAGTCCTATGTTCATTGTTCATATGACATCTATAACAAAAGATTTGCATGCTGTATTTTGAATCCAAAATACGAACAGAAAAAAAGAAATTTAAAATACAGAATGCAAATCTTTTGTTATAGATGTCATATGAACATACGACTGAAAATGGCAAAAGAAAGGGGTTTCAAGGTACTGCAAATCATTGATGAAAATTCACAAAAATTATTGTCTAACAAGTAACGAACATTAATTAAACAGAATAACGAACCATCCCGCATGTACGAAAATAAAACAGTAACGAAAATACGAAACGATCGGAATACGAAAAAATCGCGTCATACGAAAAAACGAACGGGAACAAACAGGAAAACGGGCGTCTTACGAAAAACAAACAAAAACGAAAAAATGGAACGATACGAAACAGAACAAAAAAAAAGATTTTTTTTTCTGTGCACATGTCTAATAGTAATATTTATTTTTCTGCAAATTTGTAGTTGCATTTCAGGCACACCGTTGAAAATACATACAGTACATTATTGACTTGTGAACAAAGTACTCCCTAAAAATGAAGATACTGTCTTCTGTTGCTGCCCATGATACCAGTCTATGCTGTAATCATGGAAAACCATCGCTCGGAGAACCTTTAAAAATAGACCCTTCTAAGAATGCCAGATTTCTTTTTTTTTCCTAAACTTCAACAGCACTACAGGACATAAAGGCACGATAGAAGGAATGTGAAAGGTGAGTATTTATGATCTTATTTTGCAGGGGGCACTTTGTTATTCTTAAGTGGAACTATAGCATGGGGAATGGCAGCATTTGTAATAATGTTCAAGTATACTTATAAATTTACCCTATTTGTTTATTTTATCAGAAACTTTGGACAGTAGTTTAACCACTTCCGTACCGTAGGACGTCATATGACGTCCTGGATTTCAGTGGGGGATATCTGAATGATGCCTGCAGCTGCAGACATCCTTTACATATCCTTTTTTTCAGGCGGCGATTCTGCGGCACCATAAGAATGATCATAGTGGCGGTTCCGCCGCTTCATCGTTCTTACAGGCCACGATCCGGTGCTTCTCCAGGGTCTCCCGTGCCATCGGAGGCATGGCGAACGAATAGGCCGCCGCCGAATGAGAAAAAAAAGAGTAAAAATTAAGTAAAAAAAATATTAAAACGCACCTGTCCGCAGTAGCTCGCGCTCATAAGCGAATGCGCACGTAGGTCCCACCCACATATGTAAGCGCCGTTCAAACACACATGTGAGGTATCGTCAGAATGAGAGCAATAATTCTAGCACTAGACCTCCTCTGTAACTCTAAACTGGTAACCTGTAAAAAAAAATTAAAGCGTCGCCTATGGAGGTTTTTAGAACCGAAGTTTGGCGCCATTCCATGAGTGTGCGTAATTTTAAAGCGTGACAAGTTAGGTATCTATTTACTCGGCGTAACCTCATCTTTCACATTTTTATAAACAAATTGGGCTAACTTTACTGCTTTGTTATTGTTTTAATTCATGAAAAAAATTATTGCGCAAATACCGTGCAAGATAAAAAAGTTGCAATGACCGCCACTTTATTCCCTAGGGTGTCTGCTAAAAATATTTATATAATATTTGGGGGTTCTGAGTAATTTTCTAGCAAAAAAAATATAATTTTTACATGAAGGAGAGCAGTGCCAGTATAGGCGGGGTATGGAAGTGGTTAAAGGGGTTGTAAACCTTTGTGTTTTTTCTATGCATTAAGGTAAAAAAACACCTTGCAGTAAGTGCCTATGACAAGACGAGCGGCTCGCATTTTTCTTATTCTTATTCTGCTGTAAACATTGAAGATGAATTACTCCATAGTAACTTCAGTTTTAGAGGTCAGTGAGGGTTTGTCTTAAAGATTTACTGAAAAAAAAAAGAAAATATATATCATATTGGCAGTAGGCTCCTGATTTTACACCAATGATTGTCTGAAAAAAAGGAAGCATGAGATATCCAAATAATGCAAATTATTTTACTTCAAGAATTCGGATCCATAATGTCAAAATGTGCCTTGTTTTTTTTTTGTACATGATGGATATGAAGAAAAAGAATGTGCATTATCTGGATATCTCATCCTTCCTTTTGTGTGTGTGTGTGTATATAAATATATATATATATATATATATATATATATAATATATATATATATATATATATAAAATAAATATATAATTTTAAGGATATATAAATATTTGAAATTTTAATGATGCACCCCTGATAAGTAGACAGTAAAGGGGTAGCAGAACGTTGATGAGGTCATGCCTGTGCTCTCCGTTTTCAGTGTTAGATTGACTGCACTGAACAAAGAAATAGAGACCTATTTAACTTCAAGTACTGTCCTTTCTCTCCTAGTCGAAATCCTGCTGTGCAGAGAATTAAAGAAAATATATGTTCATGCTTGCAACTCAGCTACAGTGTCAGGTGAGCAGTTCACCCATTGGGTTCACTTTGGTTCCTTCACATGTATTGTATAATGGAAGTCCAGGTGACCGATGCATACCATTGGGTCAGGAGTGCACCGCTATGATAGTAGACCCTGCTGCGGTTGGAACCCTGTGTGGTGCAGAAAGGCAAGTGCACTGGGCGCCAACGCGGATCCCACAGGGAGCTAGAACGTAAGATTCTCCAGGGCGCAGAGTCTAGGAGCCAGCGGGTATTCATCAGAGTCTCTAGTGGTGAGGATAGACTTTGCTGCAGCTGACTCCAGGTCGCGGCCCCAAGGGTCTCCCAGCTCACGCTCACGGTAGGTTATAAAAGGATAAGCTAAAGGTCGGGGCGACAAGCAGACAAGGATAAATGGTGAACAAGCCAAAGGTCAAGGGTCACAAGCAGACAGGGATAGTTGAGAACGCACCAAAGGTCAGGGTCACAAGCAAGCGGGGATGGTCGGTGACACGCCAAGATCGGTAACAGAGACGAACGTAGAGCACACACAGGCAAGCAGGAAACAGGAAACCAAACAGACAATATAGCATGGCAAGGCAGGCTTGGAGAACACAGTGTTAAATAGTGGTTCCTGTTGAGGCTAGAGTGGAGCCACACTGAGGGAAGATTATTTAACCATGCAGGTGTGAGAAAGCAAGCCCTAAGGCTGATACACACACAGTTCTATGGTCAGAGCATACATTCTCTTTCTATGGCATCAGCATTATAAAATAAATATAAACTAGGGATGTCCCGATACGATACTAGTATCGGTACCGATACCGAAATGCTCTGATGCTTTACCCGATACCTGGGCAGTCAGGGTGATCGGTGTGGCAGGGGAGTTGCAAGCACTGATCTGCCCCCTTTTCAGCAGCTGTCTTGGGTAAAGTTTTACAGCGGTGATCGGTGCTTGTAACTCCCCCTAAAGCCGCAATGATCACCGCGGACTGTCCCCCTCCGTGCTGTCTTCTCCCCCCCTCCGTGCTGTCTTCTCCCCCCCTCCGTGCTGTCTTCTCCCCCCCCTCCGTGCTGTCTTCTCCCCCCCTCCGTGCTGTCTTCTCCCCCCCTCCGTGCTGTCTTCTCCCCCCCTCCGTGCTGTCTTCTCCCCCCCTCCGTGCTGTCTTCTCCCCCCCTCCGTGCTGTCTTCTCCCCCCCCCTCCGTGCTGTCTTCTCCCCCCCCCCGTGCTGTCTTCTCCCCCCCCCTCCGTGCTGTCTTCTCCCCCCCCTCCGTGCTGTCTTCTCCCCCCCTCCGTGCTGTCTTCTCCCCCCCTCCGTGCTGTCTTTTCCCCCCCCCTCCGTGCTGTCTTCCCCCCCGTGCTGTCTTCTCCCCCCCCCCTCCGTGCTGTCTTCTCCCCCCCCCTCCGTGCTGTCTTCTCCCCCCCCCCTCCGTGCTGTCTTCTCCCCCCCCCCTCCGTGCTGTCTTCTCCTCCCCTCCCCTCCGTGCTGTCTTCTCCCCTCCCCTCCGTGCTGTCTTCTCCCCCCCTCCGTGCTGTCTTCTCCCCCCCCCCCCCTCCGTGCTGTCTTCTCCCCCCCCTCCGTGCTGTCTTCTCCCCCCCTCCGTGCTGTCTTCCCCCCCCCCTCCGTGCTGTCTTCCCCCCCCCCTCCGTGCTGTCTTCTCCCCCCTCCGTGCTGTCTTCTCCCCGCTCCGTGCTGTCTTCTCAGCCCCCTCCGTGCTGTCTTCTCCCCCCTCCGTGCTCTGTGCTGTCTTCTCCCCCCTCCGTGCTGTCCCCCCCCCTCCGTGCTGCTCTTCTCCCCCCTCCGTGCTGTCTTCTCTCCCCCCTCCGTGCTGTCTTCTCCCCCCTCCGTGCTGTCTTCTCCCCCTCCGTGCTGTCTTCTCCCCCCCCTCCGTGCTGTCTTCTCCCCCCCCCTCCGTGCTGTCTTCTCCCCCCCCCTCCGTGCTGTCTTCCCCCCCCCCCTCCGTGCTGTCTTCTCCCCCCCTCCGTGCTGTCTTCTCCCCCCCCTCCGTGCTGTCTTCTTCTCCCCCCCCTCCGTGCTGTCTTCTCCCCCCCCTCCGTGCTGTCTTCTCCCCCCCCTCCGTGCTGTCTTCTCCCCCCCTCCGTGCTGTCTTCTCCCCCCCCCCTCCGTGCTGTCTTCTCCCCCCCCCCTCCGTGCTGTCTTCTCCCCCCCTCCGTGCTGTCTTCTCCCCCCCTCCGTGCTGTCTTCTCTCCCCCCCCCCCCCTCCGTGCTGTCTTCTCCCCCCCCCCTCCGTGCTGTCTTCTCCCCCCCCCTCCGTGCTGTCTTCTCCCCCCCCCTCCGTGCTGTCTTCTCCCCCCCCCTCCGTGCTGTCTTCTCCCCCCTCCGTGCTCCGTGCTGTCTTCTCAGCCCCCTCCGTGCTCTGTGCTGTCTCCCCCCCCCCTCCGTGCTGTCTCTCCCCCCTCCGTGCTGTCTTCTCCCCCCTCCGTGCTGTCTTCTCCCCCCTCCGTGCTGTCTTCTCCCCCCTCCGTGCTGTCTTCTCCCCCCCTCCGTGCTGTCTTCTCCCCCCTCCGTGCTGTCTTCTCCCCCCTCCGTGCTGTCTTCTCCCCCCCCTCCGTGCTGTCTTCTCCCCCCCCTCCGTGCTGTCTTCTCCCCCCCTCCGTGCTGTCTTCTCCCCCCCCCTCCGTGCTGTCTTCTCCCCCCCCTCCGTGCTGTCTTCTCCCCCCCCTCCGTGCTGTCTTCTCCCCCCCTCCGTGCTGTCTTCTCTCCCCCCCTCCGTGCTGTCTCCCCCCCCCTCCGTGCTGTCTCCCCCCCCCCGTGCTGTCTTCTCCCCCCCTCCGTGCTGTCTTCTCCCCCCCCCCCCCCCTCCGTGCTGTCTTCTCCCCTCCGTGCTGTCTTCTCCCCTCCCCTCCGTGCTGTCTTCTCCCCTCCCCTCCGTGCTGTCTTCCCCCCCCCTCCGTCCCCCCCCTCCGGCTGTCTTCTCCCCCCCCCCCTCCGTGCTGTCTTCTCCCCCCCCTCCGTGCTGTCTTCCCCCCCTCCGTGCTGTCTTCTCCCCCCTCCGTGCTGTCTTCTCCCCCGCTCCGTGCTGTCTTCTCAGCCCCCTCCGTGCTGTCTTCTCCCCCCTCCGTGCTCTGTGCTGTCTTCTCCCCCCTCCGTGCTGTCCCCCCCCTCCGTGCTGTCTTCTCCCCCCTCCGTGCTGTCTTCTCCCCCCTCCGTGCTGTCTTCTCCCCCCTCCGTGCTGTCTTCTCCCCCTCCGTGCTGTCTTCTCCCCCTCCGTGCTGTCTTCTCCCCCCCCCCTCCGTGCTGTCTTCTCCCCCCCCTCCGTGCTGTCTTCTCCCCCCCTCCGTGCTGTCTTCCCCCCCCCCCCTCCGTGCTGTCTTCTCCCCCCCCCCCCCCTCCGCTGTCTCTTCTCCCCCCCCCCGTGCTGTCTTCTCCCCCCCCTCCGTGCTGTCTTCTCCCCCCCCTCCGTGCTGTCTTCTCCCCCCCCCTCCCCCGTGCTGTCTTCTCCCCCCCCCTCCGTGCTGTCTTCTCCCCCCCCCCGTGCTGTCTTCTCCCCCCCCGTCCGTCTGTCTTCTCCCCCCCCCTCCGTGCTGTCTTCTCCCCCCCCCTCCGTGCTGTCTTCTCCCCCCCCCTCCGTGCTGTCTTCTCCCCCCCCCTCCGTGCTGTCTTCTCCCCCCCCCCTCCGTGCTGTCTTCTCCCCCCCCCCCTCCGTGCTGTCTTCTCCCCCCCCCCTCCGTGCTGTCTTCTCCCCCCCCTCCTCCGTGCTGTCTTCTCCCCCCTCCGTGCTCCGTGCTGTCTTCTTCTCCCCCCTCCGTGCTCTGTGCTGTCTCCCCCCCCCTCCGTGCTGTCTTCTCCCCCCTCCCGTGATGTCTTCTCCCCTCCCCTCCGTGATGTCTTCTCCCCCCCCCCTCCGTGATGTCTTCTCCCCCCCTCCGTGCTGTCTTCTCCCCCCTCCGTGCTGTCTTCTCCCCCCTCCGTGCTGTCTTCTCCCCCCTCCGTGCTGTCTTCTCCCCCCCCCTCCGTGCTGTCTTCTCCCCCCCCCCTCCGTGCTGTCTTCCCCCCCCCCCCCCTCCGTGCTGTCTTCCCCCCCCCCCCGTGCTGTCTTCCCCCCCCCCCTCCGTGCTGTCTTCTCCCCCCCCTCCGTGCTGTCTTCTCCCCCCCCCCCCCCTCCTTGCTGTCTTCTCCCCCCCCTCCGTGCTGTCTCTCCCCCCCCCTCCGTGCTGTCTTCTCCCCCCCCCTCCGTGCTGTCTTCTCCCCCCCCTCCGTGCTGTCTTCTCCCCCCCCCCTCCGTGCTGTCTTCTCCCCCCCCCTCCGTGCTGTTTTCCCCCCCCCCCTCCATGCTGTCTTCTCCCCCCCCCTCCGTGCTGTCTTCTCCCCCCCCCTCCGTGCTGTCTTCTCCCCCCCCCTCCGTGCTGTCTTCTCTCCCCCCCCCCCCCCTCCGTGCTGTCTTCCCCCCCCCCTCTGTGCTGTCTTCTCCCCCCCCTCCGTGCTGTCTTCTCCCCCTCCGTGCTCCGTGCTGTCTTCTCCCCCCTCCGTGCTCCGTGCTGTCTTCTCAGCCCCCTCCGTGCTCTGTGCTGTCTCCCCCCCTCCGTGCTGTCTCCCCCCCCCTCCGTGCTGTCTTCTCCCCCCTCCGTGCTGTCTTCTCCCCCCTCCGTGCTGTCTTCTCCCCCCTCCGTGCTGTCTTTCTCCCCCCTCCGTGATGTCTTCTCCCCCCTCCGTGATGTCTTCTCCCCCCTCCGTGATGTCTTCTCCCCCCCTCCGTGCTTCTCTCTCTCCCCCTCCGTGCTGTCTTCTCCCCCCTCCGTGCTGTCTTCTCCCCCCTCCGTGCTGTCTTCTCCCCCCTCCGTGCTGTCTTCTTCCCCCCTCCGTGCTGTCTTTTTTCCCCCCTCCGTGCTCCGTGCTGTCTTCTCAGCCCCCTCCGTGCTCCGTGCTGTCTTCTCCCCCCTCCGTGCTGTCTCTCCTCCCCCTCCGTGCTGTCTCTCCCCCCTCCGTGCTGTCTTCTTCCCCTCCTCCGTGCTGTCTTTTTCCCCCCTCCGTGCTCCGTGCTGTCTTCTCAGCCCCCTCCGTGCTCCGTGCTGTCTTCTCCCCCCCTCCGTGCTGTCTTCTCCCCCCTCCGTGCTGTTCTTCTCCCCCCTCCGTGCTGTCTTCTCCCCCCTCCGTGCTGTCTTCTCCCCCCCTCCGTGCTGTCTTCTCCCCCCCTCCGTGCTGTCTTCTTCCCCCCTCCGTGCTGTCTTTTTCCCCCCTCCGTGCTCCGTGCTGTCTTCTCAGCCCCCTCCGTGCCGTGCTGTCTTCTCCCTCCCCCCTCCGTGCTGTCTTCTCCCCCCCTCCGTGCTGTCTTCTCCCCCTCCGTGCTGTCTTCTTCCCCCCTCCGTGCTGTCTTTTTCCCCCCTCCGTGCTCCGTGCTGTCTTCTCAGCCCCCTCCGTGCTCCGTGCTGTCTTCTCCCCCCCCCCGTGCTCTGTGCTGTCTTCTCCCCCCCTCCGTGCTCTGTGCTGTCTTCTCCCCCCCTCGTGCTCTGTGCTGTCTTCTCCCCCCCCTCTGTGCTCTGTGCTGTCTTCTCCCCCCCCTCCGTGCTGTCTTCTTCTCCCCCCCTGTGCTGTCCCCCCCCATCTCTGTCTTCTCCCCTCTTCATACTGTCTTCTCCCCCTCGATCTGTCAGGATGGAGAGCGGAGGTAGGAGCCACTAAACCCGGCTCCTACCTTTTCAGAATGAACAGAGTCAGTGATCACTGACACTGTCCATTCAAATAACTGAAACATCGTAACCTGTGTTTACGATGCTTCAGTTTATGAATGGAGAGGAGCATCTCTCAATTAATTTTAGCTGAGGCTGCAGAGAAAGGGACTGGGGAATCTGTGTCCTTTCTCTGTCTTAAAGGGGAGTTGGCAGAGGTCTGTTAAGACCCCTGATATCTCACCAAAGACCCCCACACAGCTGATTAAAAAATAAAATAAAAATTGCAATAAATAATTTAAAAAAAATTAAATTAAATGTAAATAAAAAAAATTGTAAAAATAAAATATATACTGTCACATGACAAAAAAAGTATCGGTATCGGTGAGTACTTGGAAAAAAAGTATCGATACTTGTACTCCCCTCAAAAAAGTGTTATTGGGACAACCCTAATATAATCAATAGTTATTTTTGGCAATCTAATATAAACTTACTTGAAAAATCTCCTTTTAATGTGGTGAGTTCTGCCTGTCTGCTGGCCATCTCTTTTCACAACTTCCTAGATTGCCTGCATGCTTTCCAGCTTCTTCTCTGCTGTTTACTTACAATTTGTGAGGACTACATATCCCATGGCAAAGAAAAAAACTCTGCCTAAAACCCACTTACACGTGAAGAAAATATTATATATGACCTCTAAAAATAGAGGAACAAATTAGTGAAAATAAATTAAATGAAAGTGGGGGGATGCTGCTGCCCATACAAAGCTCAAATACCTAAACTTCAAAGACATACATAAAACAGGAATAGGCGCGCAACCCCAAACATTTATCTAGTGCAATCACAAAAGAGTGAATAACAATGTATCAAACACCAACATGTGATTAAAAAAAGGGGGTGTATGGTACACCATATATCAAGTGAACAAAGATATTAAAGGTTGACCCAAAAAAATATATACATATAAATATCTTAGAATCATCAAAGTCCTCAAAAAAACAATCAAGGACAAAATCTTGACCATTAAAAAAAACTTTCAAGCAATGCTGCCAAATGCAAGCAATGCTGCCAAACAAGACTCTTTTGTCTCTCTTATTAATACCTTGTCATCCAGTCCCCGTCGGCTCTTCTCAACTTTTAACTCTCTGCTTCGTCCCCACCCCCTCTAGCACACTCACTCACTCACTGTCCAAGAGATTGCCAATCACTTCAAAGACAAGATTGATGCAGTTCGTGAGGACACCTCCACCGTCCGTACATATTCACCACCCAACATAACTTTTAACACTCTCCTCTTTTGAATTGGCGACTATTGAAGAGGTTAAAACACTTTTCTCAGATGTCCACGTAACCAATTGTCCCTTGGACCCTGTTCCCTCACAACTACTACAGTCACTCTCTTCTTCTATCCTATGCTCCCTCACTCACATCTTCAATCTCTCCCTCTCTCCTGGTACCTTCCCCTCCCCTCTAAAACATGCACAGATCACTCCCATACTTAAAAAGCCCTCACTACCCCACCACCCTGAACAACTTAAGGCACATCTCACTGCTCCCATTCACCTCTAAACTTCTAGAACACCTAGTCTACAACCGTCTTGGCTCCTATCTCAGTGAAAATAACCTTCTTGACCCCTTACAGTCTGGCTTTTGCTCGCAGCACTCCACAGAAACTGCCTTACTAAAAATCACTAACGATTTACAAATTGCTAAATGCAACAGCCAGTACTCCATACTCCTTCTACTTGACCTCTGTGCTGCCTTTGATACCGTTGACCACCCGCTCCTTCTCAATAAACTCTATTCCCTTGGCCTCCATGATTTTGCTCTATCCTGGTTCTCTGCCTATCTATCACAGCGCTCCTTCAGTGTTACCTACAACTCTGTCTCCTCCTCTCCATTGCCCCTTTCTGTGGGGGACCTCAAGGCTCTGTTCTTGGACCACTTCTCTTCTCTATCTACACCTCCTCCCTTGGTCACTTGATAACCGCCCATGGCTTTCAATACTTCCTATACGCCGATAAAACCCAAATCTATCTGTCTACTCCTCACCTCACTCCTTCAGTCTCCTCTAGCATTACTAACTTACTAACTGACATCTCAGCATGGATGTCGTACCACTTCCTTAAACTAAATCTCTCTAAAACAAAGTTACTAATATTCCTCCCTGCCCCCCTCCATGACTTTTCCATCAAAATCGACAATGCAACCATCAGTCCCTCCCCTCACGCCAGGGTACTAGGTGTAATCCTAGACCCTGACTTGTCATTTCAGCCTCAAGTGCAATCGTTGTCAAAAGTTTGTAGAATTCACTTCCGTAACAGCTCTAAAATTCGCCCCTTTTTAACAAATGAAACCACCAAACTCCTCATTCACTCCCTTGTTATCTCTCGCCTTGACTATTGCAACTCCCTTCTTATTGGCCTGCCTCTCTATAGGCTATCCCCTCTTCAGTCTATCAAGAATGCTGCTGCCAGACTTATCCACCTTACCAACCGCTTAGTGTCTGCCAAACCTCTCCTCCAATCCCTGCACTGGCTCCCGATCACCCAGCGAATTAAATTCAAAATACTAACCACAACCTACAAAGCCATCCACAACTCTGCCCCAAGCTACATCACCTCTCCGCTCTTCTCAAGACCTCCTACTGTCAAGCTCTCTTGTCTCCTCCTCCCATGCTCGTCTCCAGGATTTCTCCAGAGCCTCTCCCATCCTCTGGAACTCACTACCTCAACCTGTCCGGCTATCCCCTACTCTTGCTACCTTCAGGCGATCCCTGAAAACTCCCCTCTTCAGGGAAGCCTATCACGTTTCCAACTAATCTTTTTCCACTTCCATCAGCTCATTCCCCAGTTACAACCTTTTGTACCACCTGCCCCATCCTATTAGATTGTAAGCTCTTCTGAGCAGGGCCCTCTTAATCCTCTTGTATTTTATTGTATTGTAACTGTATTGTCTCCCTTTTATATTGTAAAGTGCTGCGTAAACTGTTTGCGCTATATAAATCCTTTATAATAATAATGATAATAATAATTAATCGCTGCAGACTTCAACCCAACATTCTGAAGAAACTTGAATCTTTGTTTCATCAGAAGAAATAAAAATACTGACGCTTACCAAATCGCTGGACCCCGGTTTTAAGGAGGTCAGATGAACTTGTGCATCAGCCTGCCGGCCCCGTTGTAGAATCACTTAACTTGGGGAGGGGTGCTTCTATCTTGCAAGAAGGAAGGAAAAATACTTCAACTATCTTTCCAGGCCGTATGACACAGAAAAAACGATGGTAGTCAGATTTTTGATTTCAGCTTGAAAGATGCGGGATAGTCGATTCTGAACACATAGACTCAGTGGAAATGGAAGAAAAAAAAGGGGAGATCCTCGTAGTGTAGTAAATCCAAAGAATTTATTAAAAAAAAAAAAACACTTAAGAAAACTTCACAGCAGGTACTACTCCACTCTTTTAAAAATCCTCACAGCACGTTACAGCAAAAGTACTTCCACCATAATAAATATAAAAACTCAGAAGAAAACGTAGGAAAAAGAACAGCATAAAAAAAAAATATATTAGGTAGATTCATAAATATACAGCCAAGGATAGCGAACCAAAGGCTGGGAGTAAAATGAGTGTGATGGCGTTAGACAATAGCTCCACCCGACATGTTTCCCCACAACTGGCTTCAACTGGGAAAGGAGACTCTGATTCTAGGATATATATATATATATATATATATATATATATATATATATATATATAATCTTGTTGGTTCAACCTTTAATATCTTCTCTTGATATAGGGTGTACCATGCACCCCCTTTTTTATCACATGTTGGTTTTTGATACATTGTTATTCACTCCTTTGTGATTGCACTAGATAAATGTTTGGCGTGCCTATTCCTGTTGTATACATATCCCATAGTACCTTGCCTGCAAGCAGTGATTCCTGTACTGATTCCACCTCCCGAAACTCCTCCTCTCAGCACTGTAATTCAGAGGGCAGGCTCTGTGAAATGTGCGACACAGCAGATCCTACTCACAGGGCATGTGTCAAGGACAAACATGTGCTGGGATCTTCACAAAGTTAATTTGCACACTTCAAGATTCAAAGTAATAGAACTAGGCTAAAAATAATTTAAATATTAAAAAAAATAATATAATGATTTTGTGTTTTCACTGTACTCTTTAATATACATATTTAGGTTGTATCTTAAAATTCATGTAATGATTTTCTTATAGTGATTGTAACGCTTTTTGTTTTTTACAACAAACCTGTCATGCTTACCTGCTCTGTGCAATCGTTGTGCACAGAGCAGCACCGATCCTCCTCTTTTTGGGTCCCCAGCCATCGCTTCTGGCTCCTCCCGCCATGTGCACCCATAAAAAGATCTCTCCTGAGACACCCTGTCTGCATCTATTAACACAGCGTGGTAAATGTTTTACATAAATAAAAGCTGACCATTGTCAGCACCCCTGCTAATGTTAAATAGTTTGCATAATTTCTGATATATTTGATATATTTTGCTGGACAGCTTGTTGTTTTAAAAAACAATAGACCTAATGGCTGGATAACCAGTTGAAAATGGAAGAAAGCCTAAAAAAGAAAACAAATGCAGACGTCACATCTATGAAATGGTAAGCTACAATGTAATAAATGTTTGTTTTTAGGTTTAACAACACTTTAAAGTGATTGTAAAGGCAGAAGTTTTTTTTTTTATCTTAATGCATTCTATGTATTAAGATGAAAAGCCTTCTGTGTGCAACACCCCCTTCGGCTCCCCTAATACTTACCTGAGGTCCATCAGATCCAGGCGATTTTGTACAGTAGGAGTATCTCGGCTGCCTGGGAATCCCCTCATTGGCTGAGACAGCAGCGCTGTGCCATTGGCTTCCTTTGCTGTCAAACAAAGTCAGTCAGCCAATGAGGAGAGAAAAGGCCCAGTGTCTGAATGGATACACAGAGCTGTGGCTCGGCTTGGGTGCCCCCATAGCAAGCTGCTTGCTGTGGGGGCACTCAACAGGAGTGAGGGGCCAGGAGCACAGAAGAGGGACCTGAGAAGAGGCAATCTGAGCTGCTCTGTGTAAATACATTTTTACAGATCGCTCCTATGTCTAGATGATGATACAGGGATATCAAAAGAACTTGGTTCATTACTGAAGGCACTCAGGATCAGTGCCATTGTATTAATGTTTCTGAAAACAGGACTGAGATACTGATCTGAGGTTCTTCAGAAAGCATTTCATTTGACACGTGTGGTTAGAGTTACCACCCTAAACCTTGGAGTTTGTCAGGTTCATAATGATGACATCCCTCTTCTTCTGACATTTAAACCTGTGTCCCCCATCCTGTGGCTTGGAAACCTCCTAAGGTTATCAGTTCTGGTTTATTTGCTGACTGAGCTGCATTTTCTGCAGGGGATCATCTTTCTTTTTTCAGTAGCAGCGTTTTTTTTTTTTTAAAGAACTATCAATTTGCACCTCCAATATGAGTATTGTGGCAAACTAGCCAGAAGCCAAAGCTATTGGGTAATTCTTGGTATCCTGAGAACCATTTAGAAAAACTGAATACAAACATGCAACTACTGTACCTGAATATATAAAAAGGTTTGGTTGCATTTTATCCAGCGTGTAGTGGGTTGTTTGGTTTAAAAGATTTCTGTAGGTAAAAATTAGTTAACAATGTGGTAAGAGCTGTGTGTTTTAATCATCTATTTTCATTTTACATGGTTTGCTCTACTCTTTACTATAAGCTTCAGAACATTTTATAAAGATTTGCATTGCCTGAATTGGCTGTAATTTTTTTTTTTTCATAATTCTTTGTATAGATTCTAGACATGTGCAGACTGGAATATTTTGTTTCGTTTTTTCGTTTTCGTTTGGAAAATACATTTATTTACCGTATTTTTCGCTCTATAAGACGCACCTGACCATAAGACGCACTAGGTTTTAGAAGAGGGAAAACAAGAAAAAAAATATTCTTAACCAATAGTGTACTAAAATATTTACCAGTGCCAATGAAATGCAGCCTGACCTGTGCCAAAGAAATGCAGCCTGACCATTGCCATTGGCACTGTGTAGCACTCCTCTTACCTTAACTATGGATACTGTAGCTGTGGCTGGCTCCCACGTCCTCTGTGGCTGACTAGCACCCTGGCCCTGCTGTGGATGGGTCACAGTGGCTGGCTGGCTGCTATGTGTGGGTGAGTCATCCTATGTGGATGGCTGGCACCCTGGCTCTGCTGTGGGGTGGGTCACTGTATGTGGCTGGCTGGCAGCACCTGCTGTGGGTGGCTGGCCTGGCTCTCTGCTGTGGGTCAGTGGGTGAGTGGCTGGCATGGTGCACCCTGCTGCGGGTGGCTTGTCTGGCTCCCTGCTGTGGGTCAGTGGGTGGCTGGCATGGTGCACCCTGCTGTGGGTGCTGGTTTGCATGGTACACTCTGCTGCGGGTGGCTGGCTCCCTACTCTGAGTCAGTGATGTGGGTGGCTGGCATGATGCACCCTGCTGTGGCTGACAGAGGGGGCACTGATAGAGGTGGGGTGGCTGACAGTGGTGGGGTGGCTGACAGTGGTGGGGTGGGCTGACAGGGGTGGGGTGGCTGACAGGGGTGGGGTGGCTGACAGGGGTGGGGTGGCTGACAGGGGTGGTGGGTGGGTGGCTGACAGGGGTGGGGTGGCTGACAGGGGTGGGGTGGGGTGGCTGACTGGGGTGGGGTGGGGTGGCTGACTGGGGTGGGGTGGCTGACAGGGGTGGGGTGGGGTGGCTGACTGGGGTGGGGTGGCTGACAGGGGTGGGGTGGGGTGGCTGACTGGGGTGGCGTGGGGTGGGGTGGCTGACTGGGTGGGGTGGCTGGGGGTGACAAGGGGCGGGGTGGGGTGGCTGACTGGGGTGGGGTGGCTGGGGTGACAAGGGGCGGGGGTGGGGTGGCTGACTGGGGTGGGGTGGCTGGGGTGACAAGGGGCGGGGTGGCTGACTGGGGTGGGGTGGCTGGGGTGACAAGGGGCGGGGTGGGGTGGCTGACTGGGGTGGGGTGGCTGGGGTGACAAGGGGTGGGGTGGCTGGGGTGAAAGGGGCGGGGTGGGGTGGCTGGGGTGACAAGGGGCGGGGTGGGGTGGCTGGTGGGGTGACAAGGGGCGGGGTGGGGTGGCTGGGGTGACAAGGGGCGGGGTGGGGTGGCTGACTGGGGTGGGGTGGCTGGGGTGACAAGGGGCGGGGTGGGGTGGCTGACTGGGGTGGGGTGGCTGGGGTGACAAGGGGCGGGGTGGGGTGGCTGACTGGGGTGGGGTGGCTGGGGTGACAAGGGGCGGGGTGGGGTGCTGGCTGGGGTGACAAGGGGCGGGGTGGCTGACTGGGGTGGGGTGGCTGGGGTGACAAGGGGTGGGGGTGGCTGACTGGGGTGGGGTGGCTGGGGTGACAAGGGGGCGGGGTGGGGTGGCTGACTGGGGTGGGGTGGCTGGGGTGACAAGGGGCGGGGTGGGGTGGCTGACTGGGGTGGGGTGGCTGGGGTGACAGGGGCGGGGTGGGGGGTGGCTGAGTGAGGTGGGATGGCTGACTGGGTGGGATGGCTGACTGGGTGGGATGGCTGACTGGGTGGGGTGGCTGACTGGGTGGGGTGGCTGACTGGGTGGGGTGGATGACTGGGGTGGGTGGCTGACTGGGGTGGGGTGGCTGACTGGGGTGGGTGGGTATGTTGGCTGACTGGGGTGGGGTGGTTGACTGGGGTGACGTGGTGTGGTGGGGTGGGATGGCTGACTGGGGTAGGGTGGCTGACAGACAGAGGGGGAAGGGTGCTGACAAAGGGGTGAGCTGAAAGAGATAAGTGGGCTGACAGTGATCAGAGGGAGACCTCAGGAGACACACAGCACGCCAGGCAGAGAGGCGGGACTCACACATGCAGCTGGTCCGGTCGCCAAATCTGACGGAACAGCACGATCCCTCAGACCAGCCCCGCCTCCACATGTTAAACGCTCTGCCACGGCCAATCACAAATGACATCTATCGGCCAATCACAGGGCGCTCGTCGCCCATCGCTAAGCACGGCTCGCAGTGGAACATTTCCAACAGAACACTGTCCCCACACACAACATCCTCCACACTGCCAGCAACCCGCTCGGTGCTGTGTTTTTTCCCCTGCATGAGAAAGTTGCAGAGCCCCCCACCCGTTCTCTCACGGCCTCTCGGTGTAGTGACAATTGCAGGGGCAGACTGACCACAAGCTGTAGAACAACGGCAGTGACAGGAGGCGTTGCCAGCGGCGGCGGGGGGCGGTGCCTAATGTACATTCGCTCTATAAGACGCATAGAGGTTTTTCCCCATATTTTTAAGGGAAAAAAGTGCGTCTTATAGTCCGAAAAATACGGTAGTTACTCCCGAAAATAGTTTTAATTTATTTCGTTTTTCGTTGGGCAATAGATTTCGTCCGAAAATCCAATAATACTTGGTTTCTGTCGAATGGTCAAAAGAATATTCAACGGAACGTCGAATCTTTTTGGTTGCTGTCGAATGGTCAAAAGAATATTCGACGGGACGTCGAATCTTTACGAATCGTACATTTCCGTTCGAATATTCCACCTACAAGAATTCTAATGTTGTATGACTAGTAATAATGTTGAATCTATTCTCTATAATGTCGAATCTATTTTCTCATCGAAATCTATTCTCTGTAATGTCGAATCTATTATTTCTATAGTGTCGAATCTTTTCTCTATAATGTCGAATCTTTTCTCTATGATGTCGAATCTTTTCCGTATAATGTCGAATCTCTCTATATCGAATTTTTACGGCAACGAAAACGAAAATAAAGCATTTTTTATGTTGGATCTTTCGGTTTTCGTTTCTTGCACTTTCGTTATCGTTTGTTAAAACGATAACGAAAAAAAATGATTTTCGGACGATAATGCATTCTAACGGAAACTAATTCACATGTCTAATAGATTCAACTTCAATGAGATTACAAAAATCTGAGAGTCAAAAAGAAAGAAAACATGGTACATAATACCAGCTATGGGAGACGATTCCATATTTTCTTAATACAGAAACATAGCTTAGATATTCTTTGGTCTATCGGGTGCTTCGTGAAAAATTCTATAGTAGTACAGTCAACTTGCTGTTTGTATCCATCTGCCAGTTGAATAGGACCAGCTCATAGAATTCTAAATTAAACAACAGATAACAAATGAACACAATTACGAGGATATGGAGTTGCAAACAAAGGAGAGGGAGATTTAGGGTTACAAGTTCCTAGAGCTACCAAAAATATAGGACAAAAGGGGGACAGGGTGTCCTCTACTGGATTTGTGTGGAGAAGATAAATGGAGATCAGGCATCAACCTGACTATTTTGTTCAGACCCAGTAGAAGTGAACAAAATAGAGAGGGAAAACAGGGAGGGGGAGTGGCTAAAATGAATAAAAAATTGGGGCCCTCAGAGAACCAAGTAATTCATACTATGGTCATAGAAATAGTCGTAACGAGAATTACACATCTCTCTCACACCACTTAGGTTGTGTGTGCTCCCTCCCGAGCCCAGCTGCTGCGTCCATTGGCACAGTCAGCATGACTCAGCCCTGCTGGCTGCTCCCTTTGATTGATAGCACTGGTAACCAACGGCTCCCGGTGCCCCAAAAAAGCCAACGAGACTCAGAAATGAGGGGAGAGAAGAGCTACAGACTGTGCACAGTGCTGAATCAAATGAGGGCTCCGGAAAGAAAAAGGTGGGGGTGAAGGGGGATGCTGATGCCTAAACTTTTTTTACCTTAATGTGTAGCTTCGTTTAAGTGGCACTTTTCGGCCGCTAGTGGCGTGCTTTTAACCCCCCTAGCAGCCCAAAAAGGGTTAAAAGCACTGCTGCCGAATCGCTTTGCGGGCACTCAGGCAGCATTGGCCATTAATTTCAATGGCATTTTTAGGAGCAGTGTATTCACCACAATGCCCCAAAATGCTGCTTGCAGGACTTTTTTTTTCCCGTCAGGCTTTCCCACTTGGGGTAGCAGGAGAGGCATTTTACAGGGGCTATTTTTAGCCTTTTAGCGCCTGAAAAACTGTGTGAAAGTAGCCTTAGACTTTAAAAGCACTTTAATACATATTGTAGTTGAAAATCAGATTAAAAAATGTGATTGTTTTTTTTTTATTTAAAGAAATGAAAACAGCAACTCTGATCAGTTTAAAACTAGCAAAAGGAAAGGTGTACATGGATAGATACAAAAGTTTTGCAGCTCATCTGGAGGCAGCTCCTTCTTCCTTAACCACCTCAGTTCCGGAAGGTTTTACCTCCTTCATGACCAGGCCTTTTTTCTTTATCGTACATCACGGGACACAGAGCGCATAGCCATTACACTTGGGTTATATGGGTACCTTCAGGTGTGGACACTGGTGTAATCAATTTCACAGGAAGTTTCCTCCCTATATAACCCCCTCCCACTGGGAGTGCTTCAGTTTTTTCGCCAGTGTCTTAGGTGTTGGTCACGTCTAGCTGTCCCTCGGAGGTCTCGGGACCCAGGATAGCTAGCCGGATCCGTCCGAAGTGCTTCAAAGCCAAGGTGTACGGTACCCGGGCCCTGCTGGAGTGGGGTTTTGCCTATAATGCCTCTCCTTGGAGGGCTGGATTCTGGGCTCCAGTGCCTTAGTCTCTTCCAAGAACTAAACGCTACTGATGCCAGGATGCTATATAGGTCCAGGGGTGTGGGTTCCTTAACACAGGACCTCGGTCCCTGAAGGTCCAAGACAATACCCACGGAGATGGGGGAAGGCTGGGCCTCTTGCAGTTTGCAATACCCTGCGGCGTGGAGCAGGTAAGAGGGAACCTGCGGGACTTGGTTCGACAGTAGGTATCCCCCTGGGGGTTCTGGGTTGGCTAATGGTATGCTTGTGCATCAGCCACTATCTCCACTATGTCTGTTGAGGCAGGATGGGATGTACTAATGTTTACCCAGATAACATGTAGATATATATATGCTTTTAAAAGATATGTATTGTGCTACTCCCCCAGATTTGCCTGTTAGCATGATACTGCAGCCCCACGTGTATAGAGAGGAAGGGCTGACAAAACTCCTGTTCCTAGGAAGCCTAGGGAGACAGCTTCCTCTATGTGTGCACTACAAAGATAGTGGCTTACCAGGTGTCTGTGTTCTAGCGCTGGTCCGGGCTTCTCCTCTGCTCTCTGCTTCCTCCATGTTGGTTTCAGCGTGGGTTGGCTGGGGGGGCGCCGCGCGCGCTCTCGCGCGTTGCGCGCTGCCTTTTACAACGTCAGCGGGCGTAGGGGGGCGGGCCAGCAGCGTCAGTCTCAGATAAAGCAAAAAAGCATTTCCTGGCTGGTCATTCCCTCCTGAGAGCAGTGGAGAGTGAGGACATAGAGCGCGCAGCTGAGCCAGTTCTGGCTAACAGTGACACCCAGTGGTGGTTTGTGGATCTTCAGGTCTGGACTTAAAAGTCCACACTGACAAAAAAAATAAAAAAAAAAATATTTTTTTGCTTAAAGGGACTCAGCCTTAGATCCGGCAGTATCTGAGTCGGTGCAACCTTGGACTCCAGCTAACGGGCATTGGTGTGGCAATACTCACAGGACTTTCCTCTGTATTGCCGCCTTCTCAGGCGTATGAAAATTTTGAAAAGATTTTACATAGCCTGTCCTTATTAATGTTTCACTTCTAGCTACAACAGTTGGGTGTTGGCTGTAGGGGTGTCTCAAGGTTGTGCAATGGCTCCCAAGGGATCAGGACCAGCTAAGGCTGCAAAAGGTGCCAAAAAAGTAAAGGGGTCTCCAACGGGGTCAGAGGATTTGGGCCAGGCTCCAGTGGTCCCACCCTCACCAGATAGACCACCGAACAGCATCGTGCAGGAGCCATTGAGGGTGCTAGGGGCAGAGGCGGCCCCCAATCAACCCATTCCCGTTTATGTTGCGGAAGAAATGCTAGAATCCACCCTGGGTGGGCTAGAGAAAAGGTTAACTGCTTTAATTGCCCGCTCTTTGCCTGGTGGCAAGCGGGCTAGATCCCCGTCACCTTAAATGGTGTGTTCAGATGCAGAGGTCCTCTCTTCGGAGGAATTGGACCCACAGGGGGATCTAGCGGACCTGAGTCCTGACGGGTCAGACATTGAAGATTCCACTATAGATGAAATTTTTTCGGCTTCTCAAGCAGAGAGCCTGTGGATCCAGTCTCTGACGGATATGGTTCGCACTGCTTTTAAACTTCCAGTGTCAGAACAAGTAGCCCCCGCGGTATCCTCTTTAGGTTCCTTGAAGGCACTATTGGGTGGTGCATCTTTCCCGGTTCACCCCCTTCTGGAGAGCGTGATTTTTCAGGATTGGGCTCGACCTGATAGGATTTTTATCCCTCCTAAAAGGTTTACCATTCTCTATCCTATGGAAGAAGAATTTGCAAAGAAATGGGCACTCCCTACCGTGGACGCAGCCATTTCCTGCGTAAATAAATCCCTGACCTGTCCGGTGGAAAATGTCCAGGTGTTTAAGTCGACAAAAAATTGGAGACCCTACTGAAGGCTTCTTTTACCACAGTAGGTGCCGTGGTTCAGCCAGCGGTGGCAGCCATTGGCGTTTGTCAGGCTTTAAAGGATCAGACTAAACAGATATTAAGGGACATACCGGCTCAGCAAGCTCGTGAATTGGCTGACCTCCCAAGAGCTCTCTGCTTTGCAGTAGATGCTATCAAGGACTCCGTTCAACAGGCGTCCCGTTTATCTCTGCTGTTGGTTCATATGCGTCGCCTTTTGTGGCTAAAAAACTGGTCAGCAGAGGCACCCTGCAAAAAGCTTTTAGCAGGATTTCCCTTTCATGGTGGGAGACTATTCGGTAAAGACCTAGATAAATATATCCAGACCATATCAGGTGGTAAAAGTTCAAGAAAAGATCACGTGGGCCCGCATTTAAGCGACAGGCCTTCGCAGGCTCGGCCCCTTCAACTTCCCGTCGGTATCGACGGCCTCCCGGGCGTTCGGCATTTAATAGCCGCCCACAAGGACAAGCCACGACAGGCAAGAGGCCATGGTCTCGCAAGCCGGTTAAACCAGTCCTTAAGTCAGATTCATGAAGGGGCGCCCCCACTCTCTTGGGTGGGGGGAAGGCTTCGGTTCTTCTCCGAAGTGTGGAAGACCAGAATTCCCGACTCTTGGGTAAGATCCGTGGTAACCACGGGCTACAAGCTAGAGTTTCGGGAAGTCCCCCCTCCTCATTTTCAGGGGTCAAGTCTTCCAAGCGACCCATTAAAGAGGGCCTCTCTTGGGGGCGGAGCTAGCCGAGGACGGAGATGCACGCGTGCTAGCAGAGCTCCGGCACCAGCGGCTCTAACACGGCACATATCAGACCTCCGAGGGGGAAAAATCCTTCACTAAAGCGGCGTTCCAGACCCGGTCACCTGCAGACCCTACCCTGGTCATGACTCGGCGCAAGTCCGCGGGGAACCGGCCCTCTAAACTCACCGAGTTCTTCCCTATGGAGCGCAGGCAAGATGGCGCCGGGGCTCTTCCACGCCGCTTCCAGGCCCTCAGAAGCGCACAGCCACCGAAGGGAACCCGAACAAGAGGAGCAGCCCTCCTAGGAACCTGACATCCCCACCAGCTACACCATCATCTGGAAGCCCTGAGAAGACCAGGTTCAGGATGGATGCGATGGAGACTGCACACGAGGTGAGCTCTCTATTAGAATCAGGGGAAGATACAAGGGAACTACCAGACTCCATTGAAGGTTTCCCCACAGCTAATAAGCCAGTCCTGGACACTGTATTGAAAGAGATGCTGGTCTCGCTGCGGGGTTCATTGCACTCAGATATGATATCTTGTGTTCACAAGTTCAGTACAGAACTCAGAAGGGTGGCTGACAGAGTGTCTCATATAGAGGACAAAATGGGGGAATTCGCCTCCACCATTAATGACCTAGTGGACGCAAACGATAACAAAGAGGATGATATTGAGGTTATGAAAACAAAGATGGCAGAAATCGAGGATAGATCAAGAAGAAATAATGTGAAAGTGAGAGGTTGTACCAGAATCTGTTAGGCCTCAGGAACTGCGTGAATATGCCTCCCATCTATTCTCTGCCATACTGCCTGACCTATCTGAGCTAGACTGCACTATTGATAGAATCCACAGGCTTCCTAAACCTGCATTCCTAGCTGATGATGTCCCTAGGGATGTAATCCTGCGCCTACATTTTTATCATACAAAGGAAAAAATTAATGGCAGCATCTAGAAAGAGGGACAGCTTCCCACCAGAATACGTGAACCTTCAGTTTTATGCGGACTTGTCACAGTTTACTCTGCAAAAACGCAGAAACCTTGCCACCATAACGAAGGCTCTCAGGAACCACAACTTGGTGTACAAGTGGGGGTTCCCCACCAAGCTCATCGTCACGAAAGACAACCGAGACTATGTGATGGACTCATTAGATAGAGGCATGGCCCTGCTCAAAGAATGGGGGATTCTTCCTGAGCCCCAACAAGCCATACGTCAAGGGGGAGGAGCCAGGAGGATTGAAAATGAGTGGCATGTAGTTGGCCGCAAAAATGCCAAGACCCATAACTAACTACCCCGGAGATCTCCATTGATACGATGTGGCCGCTGAGGTGGAGCTGCCTCCGTAGGCCTTATTCTTGAGGATCCCTCACACCTGGCCACTGAGCGACTCTTGAAAGTCGCACACAGTACTTTCTTTAGCTTCTGGCGGCATGCCAGTATTACCTTTCTTTGTTACCTATTCTAACGTTACTTCTTTTTTTTTCTTTTTTGATGTTGCCCTTTGCACGTTTTTTTGCCCTACCACCCGAAACCTTCCCTCCCATTTGGGAGACGATGACGCCGGACCCCCCTGCCTCATACGAAATGGAGAAGTATCTGGCCCTTGGCTGCTGGCGAATGAATATCCTAAACGAACCACCCGCAGTGAGTACCTTTTTGATGTTAATAGCCACACTTGAACACACCAACTGCATGCTGACATGATACACTTCCTGACAATTAATGCCAAGGGACTAAATCACCCGGCAAAGAGGCGGTCTTTATGGAGAGAAGCCCTACAACAGAAGGCTGATGTCCTTTGTGTCCAAGAGACCCACTTCGACAGCTCAGCCCCTCCGAAATGCTCACATCCCAATTATCCGGTCACCTACTTTGCTAACGCCGACACCAAATCCAAAGGAGTAATGATCGCAGTGAGAGACTCTGTTCACTTTTCCTTGCATAAAGCCATTATCGACCCAATGGGGAGATATGTGATTTTGGTGTGTGACATCGACCTTGTATCCTATACAGTGGCGGCGGTTTATGCCCCCAATACAAAACAGACCAAATTTATACAGAGAGTCACCAAAAAAATTAGAGAAGAACAGAAGGGACTGTTGGTGATTTGTGGGGACTTCAATATCATCCCAGATCCGGTCATGGACTCCACCTCCTCACCAAAGCGCACTCCCCCGTCATTGGCTCCCTTTTTGAGGTCGAATGAACTTTTTGATGCATGGAGATGCCTAAATGCTAATGAAAAAGACTATACTTTCTTTTCCACCCGCCACAGGTCCTATAGCAGGATAGACCTATTCTTGGTCGACAAGGGGCTTCTCCTGAAATGTAAATTTGTTAAAATCAATGCCATCACGTGGTCGGACCATGCCTCTGTGGGAATGACAGTGGGGGACATACCTCCCAATACTCCAGTTAGCATGTGGAGATCCAACCCCATGCTTCTCCGGAGCGGTCCGACCAGGTCATACATTGAGACGAAACTCAGGGAATTTTTTGCTAACAATGAAGGATCAGTTACTAGCCCCTTCACCTTGTGGAATGCGCATAAGGCATGTGTGAGAGGGGTCATGATTCAACAAGGGGCTAGGGTTAAGAGGGAAAGGCAGCAGCGCACATTGACCCTAGTAGCCCGAATAAATGACTTAGAATCACAGAACAAAATTAAACCATCCCTCTCCCTGACTGAACAACTAACCCATCTACGCACTGACCTCAGGACACTGTTTCTTGACGACTATGAAAAAGCCTCTAGGAAATTTAAGCTTGCTTTCTTCACTAGTGGTAACAGGGCGGGCAAACTTCTAGCGAACAGACTTAAAGGACACAGAATTAAATCTAAGATCCCCTATATTCACCACCCAGAGACAAAGGTAAAACATTTTCATCCTCAAGCCATAGCTGACGCCTTTAGTCACTATTACGGGTCGCTTTATAACCTCAAGGATGATCCAACGATTAACCAACCATCCTCGGAAGCCATCGTGGCATTCCTAGAGAAAGTTAATCTTCCCTCCCTGACCCCTGACCAACTACTGGAACTAAACTCCCCATTTACTGTAGAAGAAGTGGAGAGGACCATACAGTCCATCCCATCAAATAAATCCCCGGGCCCCGACGGATTTATTGGAGAATACTTCAAAACATTCCAAGACATACTCAGCCCCTACTTGGTCCAGGTGTACAATGCCGCTGCTGCCTCATCCTCGTTTCCAAGGGAAATGTTAAGTGCCACTATAGTGGCTCTCCCTAAACCGGGGAAAGATCCAGATACACCCCAAAACTTTCGGCCCATATCATTATTGAACAACGATGTCAAAATCTACGCGAAACTTTTAGCTGCTAGACTGGTGGACATACTCCCGGGGTTAATTAATGTGGACCAATCAGGCTTTACAAGGGGGAGACAAACGACAGACGCCACCAGGAGACTACTGAACATCATACATATAACAGAGCGTCGTCGAACGCCTTCTCTGCTCCTTGCGCTGGATGCGGAGAAGGCGTTCGACAGGATTCACTGGAGGTTTTTGGAAAAGGTCCTGGGGAGGTTTGGCTTCGAGGGGCACATTTACTCTGCCATAATGGCATTGTACTCACATCCTTCTGCACAGGTACTAGTGGCAGGTACTCTTTCCACACCATTTGACATCACTAATGGCACAAGGCAAGGGTGCCCACTCTCGCCTCTGATATTCAACCTTTTGATGGAACCTTTGGCTTCCCATCTGAGGTCGCACCCACGAATCTCTGGGATCCAAGTGGGAGAGAAAAACCATGTGATTAGCTTATTCGCAGACGACATCATCCTGATGGTCACTGACATAGAAAAATCTGTTGAAACAATATACTCTTCACTGAGGGCATTTAACGAAATCTCATACTACAAAGTAAACGAATCAAAATCACATATTCTAGGTCTAGGAGTCCCTAGGGAAATCAAACTACGAATGGAACAGAAGTTCCCATTTGTATGGAAGGAGGAAGGCATTAAATACCTTGGAATTGTCCTAACTTCCACTTCCAAAGGGCTACTACAAGCCAACTACACCCCCTTCTTGACCTCCTTCCAGGCTAAATTAGACGACCTGGCCAAAACTGAACTGTCATGGCTGGGCAGGTTGGCAGCCTTCAAGATGCAGGTGCTACCTCAGCTCCTGTACCTTTTCAGGACATTGCCTATTCCGATCCCTAATCCCTATTTCAAGTCCCTACAATCTATACTAAACAGATATTTATGGCGGGGAAAGCGGGCTAGATGTGCCTTCAGTAAACTGACAAAACACAGAAAAGCAGGGGGTATTGGTCACGTCCACCTACAAGGTTATTACTATGCCGCCACTCTGTCCCAACTGCAGCACTGGATGGTGCCTGCCTCAGAAGCATTGTGGGTGGACTTGGAACAGTCCCAAATTAAACGAGGTACACTACGAGATTTTCTACTAACATCACACATAAGCGAAAACATGGACCCTACCATCGCGCCAACTATCAGGGCGTCGATTAGGGCTTGGGGCCACCTCCGCAGTTTCCACGAATGGTCAGGACCAGTGTCTCCGTTGCAATTCCCTATTACTGCTATACATAACATAATACCTGATATCAACCTGGATGGGTGGGTATCCAGGGGTATTCGGCAACTGAAAGATATAGTAGAGGGACCCTCACTTGTGACATTCCAGGAGCTGCAGGATAGATACAAGCTTCCAGCGACTGAGCAGTATAAATACAGCCAGCTCTCACACATGTTTAAAAGGAACACATACCTTCTCACCTCACTCCCTGTTAACATCTCCCAATTCTATCAACAACCCAAAGTCACCCCTAAAGGGATCTCGATATTTTACATGGGTTTACAGGAGAAACATAAACTATCTAAAATGCAACATATGGAGGCCTGGGAAAGAGATGTGGGGAGGAAATACACTATCCTTCAGTGGGTAAAATCTTTGAAGATTGTGTACTCTTCTACTAAGAGCACTAACCTGATGGAAACGCACCAAAAGCTGCTGTTGAGGTGGTACCTCACCCCCTATAGGCTATCTAAAATATATAGGGATTCATCTCCCTTGTGTGGGAGGAAGTGCGGGGAGACAGGTACATTGGTCCACATTATGTGGTCTTGCCCGAAGCTGAGTCGCCTATGGTCTGGGGTGTGGGGGATAGTCAAGGACATCATGGATCCAGTTGATCCGCTGACCCCGGGATTGGCATTACTATCACTGGAAATTGACAAAATTCCCACCTTTTGCAGAACTGTAGTGTCGAACCTCCTCCTGGCCACAAGGTTGGTAGTCCTGCGCCACTGGAAGAGCGAAATACCGCCTTCACTTAATGAGGTAATTATCACAATGCATACACAGGGCAAATACGAGATTATGCACTCGTACACAATGGGTTCCTCTGAAGCCATGACTACAGCATGGTCCCCCTGGCAACAATGGTACTCAAACCTTACAGGTCTTTGAACTAGAGTGGTCACCTAGCGGACCACTATTTTTGTCAATAATGGAGGTTTTGTGCGTTTTGTGCGCTCTGTGCGAATTGGGCATATATGTTTTGTTTTGTTTTGTTTTGTTATTCAGATTGACCTTTTATTTATTCCTTATGTTTTGAAACTATCTCTTTAAAAGCATATTTAATACATGGTTGCATGAGAGACACCTGAACTTCTATGGTTTTGTGGTTTATACCTATAGTATGGAAATACATAGGGGTCTAGGCCCTCCCGTACACTCGCTTAGCACAGGGGCCCGGGGCTCTGGGCGGGGACTACCACTCTGACCAAATGAGAGGGATTGGAGGAGGTGGTCTGGGTCTGGGTCCGGGTTCCTCCGTTTTCATGAGCCACTCGCGTAGGGCCTCTACTGAAGGGGGGGGCTATTGCGCCATATCAATGCCCTGTCGTGGTTAGTCCGACTACATATAATCACCATACGAAGTATTACTGTATGCTATATGCTACTATGTATGTGCACTATGACATTTGCAAGTACCTTTTATATTTAATGTTTTTGCATATCTTTGCATTTTTTGTTCCATGTATTGCACTTTTTCTAATACCTCAATAAAAAACATTGTTTAAAAAAAAAAAAAAAAAAAAAAAAAAAAAAAAAAGAGGGCCTCTCTTGCAAAAGCATTGGATCGTCTCTTACTCCAAGGAGTAATCGTAGAAGTACCAACCCAGGAATGGGGTCTGGGATTCTACTCCAACCTTTTCATAATACCAAAGCCCAATGGCGACGTCAGGCCTATCTTGGACCTCAAACGCCTAAATCGCTTTCTAAACATTCAGACTTTTCGTATGGAGTCCGTACGTTCGGTGGCAGCCAGCCTACATCAAGACGACTTTCTAGCATCTATAGACATAAAAGATGCGTATCTGCACGTGCCGATCTACCCGGCACATCACAGGTTTCTTCGGTTTATGATAGATCACCGCCATTACCAGTTCGTAGCCCTCCCTTTCGGGTTGGCAACAGCTCCGCGGGTATTCACAAAGGTGTTAGCCCCGGTGCTAGCCGTCCTAAGGACAGAAGGCATTTAAGTCTTGGCATACTTGGACGATCTTCTGGTTATCGACAGCTCAGCCTCCAACCTCAATCAGGCAGTAGGTCTCACAGTTCAGCATCTAGAGAAATTCGGATGGATTGTAAATCTAGAAAAATCGGTATTGAAACCCACAAGGCAGTTGGAATATCTAGGCCTTCGGCTAGATACAGACTGCCAGAGGATAATTTTACCTCAAGCAAAGATCAGATCAATAGCCCAAGCAGTTCAAATGATCTTAGGCAAGAAGAGGCCGACTATTCGCCTATGTATGCGACTGCTGGGGAAAATGGTGGCCGCCTTCGAGGCTGTGCCCTACGCCCAGATCCATACCAGATATCTTCAGGCAGCCATTCTCTCTGCTTGGAACAAGTCCATTCAGGCGTTAGATCGTCCGTTAGTGCTCTCCCCGAAGGTCCGACGCAGCCTGTCTTGGTGGCTGGTCCCTCAAAATTTGTCAAAAGGGAAATCCTTTTGCCCCATCTCGTGGAAGATAGTATCCACGGATGCCAGCCTGTCAGGTTGGGGGGCAGTTCTAGAAGAACAGACCCAGCAAGGGCTGTGGTCGGGGGCAGAGAAACTGCTTCCCATCAATATCTTGGAAATCAGAGCTGCTCGACTGGCCCTGATCGCCTGGACTCTCCCCCTTCAGGGTCTGCCAGTAAGGATACAGTCCGACAACGCCACTGCGGTGGCATACATAAACCACCAGGGGGGCACGAAGAGCCCAGCAGCCCAAAGAGAAGTAAACCTGATTTTCTCATGGGCCGAAGCCCATGTACCCTGCATCTCGGTGGTGTTCATCCCAGGGATAGACAATTCTCAAGCAGATTTTTTGAGTCGTCAACAGTTGCTCCCGGGGGAATGGTCGCTTCACCCCCAGGTATTCCAAGAGATTTGCCAAAGATTTGGAGTCCCAGACGTGGACATTATGGCAACGAGAAAAAACAAAAAGTTGGACAAATTCATATCCCGAGCCAGGGATCCCTCGGCCTATGGGACCGATGCCTTGGTTTGCCCTTGGCACCAGTTTTCTCTTCTGTATGCGTTCCCTCCACTGCAGATGATTCCCCGCCTTCTACGGAGAATCCGGGTGGAGCGCAGGCCTGTGATCCTGGTGGCTCCAGCCTGGCCCAGGAGGGCTTGGTACGCACTCATCGTGAAGATGTCAGTCGGGGCGCCGTGGCCGCTCCCCCTGCACCCAGATCTGCTGTCTCAAGGCCCAATCTGCCATCCTGCTTCACAGCAGCTAAATTTGACGGCTTGGCGGCTGAATCCCTAATTCTTAAAGGCAGAGGCCTCTCAGATCAGGTAATAGCTACGTTGATTCAGGCTAGGAAACCGGTCTCCAGAAATATTTATTACAGAGTCTGGAGAACCTATGTGGAGTGGTGCGAGTCTCAAAAATGGCATCCTCGAAAGTTTTTTATTGACAGGATCTTGCGATTCCTCCAGGTTGGCGTTGACAAAGGGTTGGCTCTTAGTACTCTAAAGGGGCAGGTGTCGGCTTTATCAATATGGTTTCAAAGACCCTTGGCCACCCATTCGCTTATGAAAACCTTCTTGCAGGGGGTCTTGCATGTGAATCCCCCTATTAGAGCTCCCCTCTGCCCCTGGAATTTAAATCTGGTCTTGCCAGCTTTACAAAGGCAGCCGTTTGAACCTCTGACAGAAATCCCTCTTGTGCTACTAACCCGAAAGTTAGTTTTCTTGGTGGCTATGGCTTCAGCCAGAAGGGTTTCCGAGCTGGCAGCCTTATCATTCAGGGAGCCATACCTTATTCTGCATAAGGACAGAGTGGTTCTGCGGCCTCAACCTTCTTTCCTTCCTAAGGTCATATCCAGTTTTCACTTGAATCAGGACCTAGTCCTACCTTCCTTCTTTCCTACTCCCCAGTCCAGAGAGGAAAGACGGCTTCATACTTTGGACGTGGTTCGAGCCATGAGGGTCTATCTCAAGGCTACAGAGAAGATTCGGAAAACAGATGTGCTTTTTGTTCTTCCGGATGGCCCCAAGAAGGGTCAGCCGGCTGCCAAGTCTTCCTTGGCTAGGTGGATTAAGCAGCTGATTTTTCAGGCCTATGGTCTGAAGCGCGTTCCACCTCCCTTATCAGTTAAAGCCCATTCTACGAGGGCCATGAGTGCCTCCTGGGCGGCACACCATCAGATTTCTATGGCACAGGTTTGCAAGGCGGCAACCTGGTCTTCCGTACATACGTTTACTAAATTTTATAAGTTGGACGTTGCAAAGAGTACGGACGCAGCTTTTGGGCAGGCGGTCCTACGGGCAGCAGTATAGAATCCTCTGGCCCGGTTCACGCCCCCTTGTGTTTCTGTTGATGGAGCCATGTTTTCTCCTGACAATGTTTTTATTTGGCTATTCTTGGCCTTGCGGTCTCCCTCCCTTCATAGAGCATTGCTTTAGGACATCCCAAGTGTAATGGCTATGCGCTCTGTGTCCCGTGATGTACGATAAAGAAAAAAGGATTTTTAATAAACAGCTTACCTGTAAAATCCTTTTCTTGAAGTACATCACGGGACACAGAGCTCCCACCCCTCTTTTGGGGAACATTGTGTAACCTCGGGAGAATTGCTTGCTACAAAACTGAAGCACTCCCAGTGGGAGGGGGTTATATAGGGAGGAAACTTCCTGTGAAATTGATTACACCAGTGTCCACACCTGAAGGTACCCATATAACCCAAGTGTAATGGCTATGCGCTCTGTGTCCCGTGATGTACTTCAAGAAAAGGATTTTACAGGTAAGCTGTTTATTAAAAATCCTTTTTTTGCTATTCAGCACTGCGATGCATTTAAATTGCAATTGCACGGTCATGCAGCTTTCTTTTGGTGGTATTTCATCACCACTGTTTTTTTTATTTTTTTGCGATATAAAAAAAAAATATACAATTTTGAAAAATATATTTTTTTTTACTTTCTGCTATAAACATACGGTATCCAAAAAAAAATCTAATTTCTTTATACATTTTTAAATGTAAAATGTATTCTGCTACATTACTTTAGTAGTTAATTCTTATACTACTAATGGCGATGATCAACGACTTATAATGGGACTGCAATAATGCAGCGGACATTCTAACACTAACTGATGCTAGGTAGGAACTAACCAACTGACACTGACATCACC
This sequence comes from Rana kukunoris, assembly GCA_029574335.1. Taxonomy (NCBI): domain Eukaryota; kingdom Metazoa; phylum Chordata; class Amphibia; order Anura; family Ranidae; genus Rana; species Rana kukunoris. Next base: position 36,064 of record JAJQKJ010001371.1, on the reverse strand, counting down.
AGTGACATTATAGTGCTAATACTATACACGGTCACTGTACTAATGACACTGGCTGGGAAGGGGTTAACATCTAGGGTAATCAAGGGGCTAAATGTGTGCATAATAATGTGTTGTGTGTTGATTTTTTTTTTACCAAAGATCTCTGTTTCTTATCCCTGCTTTACGGAGATCACTCCCTCTGTACAGAGCCCTGTGTTGATTGTCAACACAGGGCTCTGGGCTGTGATTGGATACAGCCGATCAGCAGGTCCCGGCCATGAATCATTGGCAGGGACTTGCTGACAGGCTCCCACTGTGTACAATTACTGTTGGGGGGGGGGGGGGGACACGTGTGCACCCTAAACTTGGTAAACGTACATCGCTTTGCCTGTGTGGGCCGCCCATCGCGGGTGGGCAGTCCGCAAGGGGTAAAGGAGCTGCGGAAACACACCAGAAGGCCAGAATCACCCAAGGCAGCTGAGGACAACCCATAACATGTCTATGTCAAACAACAATGGCAGGGGCTTTAATAAATTACAATTTTAAAGATTGAAATGATTTTCCAAGATTGAAATGTTTATTTGGGTGTTTTTTTTTTTTTTTAACTTACAATAATACAACCTTTTGAAGAGTGTGAGGCCGCGTACACACGGCAGAGAACCTCGACGGGCAGAACACATCGTTCCGCCCGTCGAGGTTCTCTGCCGGCCGTCGAAATCGGCGATCCGCCCGTCGGGAATGGCAACCAGCCATTCATCCAGGCGGGCCGTCGAGCAAATAGAGAGCGTGCTCTCTATTTCTGCTCGACGGGATTCCCGACGGGATGCTCGCCGAGAGCGTACACACGGCCGAGGTCCTCGCTGGAATGCAGCTTCCAGCGAGGTTCTCGCTGGTTTCCAGCGAGAACCTCGGTCGTGTGTACGCCGCCTTACAGTTCGCTTATTATTACAGTGATCATCACTGGCAACACTGCATTGCTCTGGTGACAGTATGTTAAAAAAGAGGGGCTTCCACCATAAACAGGACCTGGCAACCTTTCGCCAACATCCAAATTGATTAGTTCAAGGACAAAATATCCCCCACTGGGAACAGGACTTTAAAGGCAAGAGGATTGCCAAATAATTTTGTTTAAAACATAGTTTTATTAGTACACAAAGAACACCTTAAAGTGGATGTCACAATGTAGAGAATAAGATTTCCTATCATACCGTAAAGGTAACCTGAGGACACACCCTCAGGGTGTCCTTCAAATTTTCACCTCTTTCTATAAAAATCTCCTCTGTGGCCCACAAACCCAACCACTTCCCGCCGCACTGGACTGGCTAAATAGTCTTCAACTCCCGACACTTAATGAACAGCAGATTTCTGCCCTTAATGAACCTTGTACTGTCAATGAAATCACTGACATCATAAAATCACTTAAGACCTCTACTGTCCCAGGCCCAGACGGCTTTACGTCTTCCTACTACAAGAAATGTGCCCCACTCTTGGCACCTAGCCTCGTTAAACTGTTTAATCGCATCTTGCTTTGCGGACATTTCCCAGCTGAGATGTTGTTGGCAAATATGTCACTAATTTCCAAACCTCAAAAAGACCACACCTTACCACAAAATGTCTGCCCCATCTCAGTTCTTAACAACGACCTTAAGCTATTTTGAAAATTACTAGCAGGTAGACTTGCCAATGTCATTACTTCCCTAGTACATACGGACCAAACTGGTTTCACCCCAGGCAGGAAAATTGTAGATAATATTAGACTTGTAACTAATATAGTGCAGGATACTAACCTGTATATGTGTCCTGTATGTTTACTGAGCCTAGACATACATTTGACAGTGTCAACTGGTCGTATTTAAATCACCTTCTCCCTAAATTTGGCATTTCCGATAGCTTCATTCATGGCTTTAATGCTCTCTACTGTTCCCCTCAGACTAGAATTAAGATTTCAGGCAATAACTCAGACTTCTTTCCCTTGAGTAGAGGTACTAGGCAGGGCTTCCCACTCTCTCCCCTTCTTTTTGCTCTTGCCATCGCCATAAGAGAAAATGTCAACATCAAAGGGTACAGCAAGCGACACAACCAATTCAAATTAAGCCTATGTGCAGACGATGCTTTTATTTCTTACTGACCCGATAACTCCCATACCTAATCTCCTCTCGGAACTGGATATTTTTCACAAACTTTATGGTCTCTTCATTAACACTAATAAATGTGCAATGCTCCCTATAAACTGCCCACTGGACCTACTTTCTCACCTACAGAATGAGTTTGACTTTGTATGGTCCGTACATTCTTTCAAATACCTTGGGGTGTTTATAACAGCCTCTCATAAACTATTATATAAAGACAATTATAACCCCCCTTTTCTCCCATATGAGCTCTCTAATTAAGCTATGGACCACATATCATATCTCATTTTTAGGTAGGGTCTGTGCATTCAAGATGACAATACTGCCTAAGCTTCTCTATTATTTCCGGGCCCTACCTATCAACATCCCAAAAACGCATATAGACTCCCTTCAACGTGAGATAAATACGTTTATATGGAATAACCGTAAACCTAGATGCAGCTACATGATTATGCACAGACCCCAAAGTAAAGGTGGTTATGGCTTTCCACACCTCTGGCACTATTATTTGACTGCAAGACTCGCGCTGATGGCACAATGGTTTTCCTCTGAAACGCTTATTCCATGGCTGAACTTCGAAACCTCCTCTGTAGCTCCATTGAATCTGAAGGGTATTTTATGGTCCAACATGAATTCACATCATTGTCTACTTAAAAGTAATATAATAGTCGCCCACTCATTACAGTTATGGAATAGAATTAGAATACCTTTTAGTCTTTCCTCGGAGACCTCACCGCTGGCTTCCTACTTGGGAGATCACAGATCCTCCCCAGCTTATTTAGACAAGTCCCGTTTCCACAGTTGGATCCATAAAGGACTGACTACTCTCAAATCTTTAGTAATCGATCAGAAATTCCCCACCTTTACAGCGCTTCAGTCCAAATTTAATCTTCCGGTTTCAGAACTCTCCCAATATCACTTAATTCAAAATTGTTATGCTACCAACTATTCGTTATCTATCAAACCACCTAATACTGTATTTGAACACATCTGTATTTCCTCTCCTAGGGACAGAGGCTTAATTTCCCTCCTATATAGCTTCCTGAATGGCTTACATCAACCAGAGAAATCGAACCCAATGCTCAGCTGGGAGACTGAGTTAGATTGTTCCATCACAGCTAAGTCCTGGTATAAGATGATTGATAACTTACGTAAATGCAATTGTGCAGTAGCATTTAAGGAAACCCCATTAAAATTGCTTACAAGATGGTATTTGACCCCAGCAAAAATCCACTCCTTCTACCCCACTGTTTCACCTGCCTGCTTTAGGGGATGCCCGGAGGAGGGTAATTATCTTCACATTTTTTGGAGCTGTAAATTATTAGATCCCATATGGCAGGCAGCGACAGATAAACTGGGGGTCCTAGTGGATGAGAGGCTCAGCAATGGCATGCAATGCCAAGCTGCTGCTAACAAATCAAACAGAATATTGGTATGCATTAAGAAGGGGATTAATTCCAGGGATAAAGCGATAATTCTCCCACTCTACAAGACTCTGGTCCGGCCGCACCCGGAGTACCAGTCCTCAGGAAGGATGTAACACAAATGGAGCAAGTAGAGAGAATGGCAGGCAGCGACAGATAAACTGGAATCTACCTGCAAATCAAAAATTACCCTCTCCCCTCTAATTTGCATACTGTATGCTAATGTACCAAGTATCCCACTTCCCTGCAACAGACTGATTCATTATTTGATTAGTTCCATCCAGTGGATGATGCCCTAAACTGGAGATCACTCGACCTGCTCTGGTCCCAGGTTCTATCCAGGATGCAAGCACTTAGATTATCGGAGAGAATCCACCATACACAATCAGATAGTTTACAAACCTTTAACAATAAATGGATTTACTTGTCTCCTCCGTAAGGTTGATACTTACATAATGTTCAATTCATCTAACAACCTTTGTCTCATGTATTCCTTCCTTTTAATAGCCATGCTTATCTTACCTACTCCATACATCACAGATTTATGATCTGAATCGGGATATAGACCATTATGTATTGTTACCCCTTAACCAATCGTTATTACCACAGTATTACCTCATTTACTTTTTGCCTGACAATGCATTTTTTTGTATACCCTACGTATATCTATCCATTACCGTATTAACCTACCACTCTGTACTGTCATTTTCCTGTCTTCCAAATAAAGCTTTTTGTAAACAAAGATTTCCTATCATCTGTTCCCAGTCTTGCCACACAGAGTTAATCCAGCTCTGAGCAATCCTCTTTTATTGTTCAGTGAAATAAAACAGACTTGCAGATAAAAACCAAAGTCCTTGCTTGAGTGACAGGTTATTTACATATCTTGTGCACTAGCTTGCAGACATGCACAGCTTTATGTATATTCTGATGGCTGTTCACTGCAGCATTTCCTCATGACACTGACACTGAACTGTGTATCACCCCATATTTTGAAAACATTTAATAAAAACACAGGAAAGACAGCCAATCCTGGGAGAGCTGGAAGGGAGAGAAGAGGGCAGGGGTATGTGAATTCTGCACTTTTTACAGAAGCTGTGCATATCTGCAAGCTAGTGCCCGAGATATGTAAATAACCTGTGTGGCAAGACTGGGCACAGATGATAGGAAATCTTACTCTCTACATTGTGACATCAAAAAGATGGGAATATTTTTACATCCACTTTAACATACATATATGTTTTAAACAAAATTAGTTAAACAAAAACATATTTAATTTGTTCATAAATGATCTGGAGGATGGGGTAAACAGTTCAAACTCTGTATTTGCAGATGATACTAAGTTAAGCAGGGCATTGTGGAAACCTTGCAAGAATATCTAAACAAATTAATTAATGGGGCGGTCAACTACATGGCAAATGCAATCTACTAACTGGGAGAACCTCTGGGAAGGATGGAAAAGGACCTGGGGGTCCTAGTAGATGATAGGCTCAGCAATGGCATGCAATGCCAAGCTGCTGCTAACAAATCAAACATAATATTGGCATGCATTAAGAAGGTTATTAATTCCAGGGATAAAGCGATAATTCTCCCACTCTACAAGACTCTGGTCCGGCTGCAACCGGAGTACCAGTCCTCAGGAAGGATGTAACAAAAATGGAGCAATTAGAGAGAATGGCAACAAAGCTAATAAAGGGTCTGGAGGATATTAGTTATGAGGAAAGGTTACGAGCATATAACTTATTATTCTCTCTGGAGAAGAGACGCTTGAGAGGGGATATGATTTCAATTTACAAATACCATACTGGTGACTCCACAATAGGGATAAAACTTTTCAGCGGAAGGGAAATTAATAAGACACGTGGCCACTCATTAAAATTAGAAGAAAAAAGGTTTAACCTTAAACTGCGTAGAGGGTTCTTTACTGTAAAAGCGGTAAGGATGTGGAATTCCCTTTCAGAGGCAGTGGTTTCAGCAGGGAGCATTGATAGTTTAAAAAAAATTGTTGGCTAAGCTGCCGAGCCGTCAATTAAAGTGGGGAAGGGGACCTGTCAAAAACCGGTCCCTGTTCCCCCCCCTCCCCCCTGAAAGGTGCGAAATGTGGCACTGGACGGAGGGAGAAAACGAATAAGCGGAAGTTCCGTTTTTAGGTTGAACCCTAATTTAATGCAGAGAACGCATTAAGGTAATATACCTTCTACATTTATAACCACTTTAAGGACATTTCAGTTACAATCAGCTACACAAATGATTGTTTGATGTAATTAAGCATACATTTAATGTTGTCAAGACACTCATTAACACACTTCTGGATGTGTGGCTGTCCTAGTGCCCAATGACCTCTTTTAATGATCGTCACAGAAATCTAGGTTACATACACTGTATAGCTGTTGAACTGATATATTCTGCCTTAGCCTGGCCATACACGTTGCAATTTTTTTTCCTGCAACAACGGGTTACAGGGAAGAAATTTGCACAGTTCCCCCATCAAAACAAACAGTGTTGACAGGGGAATCGTAATTGCCTTCTCCCGGTAGGTGGGGTAAGCCATTCCCATTGGGAGAAGACAGTGATTATTGCTAGCGGCTATAGCAGCGATAATCACAAGAGAATAAGTTACTGCTGAAGCGTCCCAGATTTGAAACGTGTATGGCCGGACTTGTGTAGTGGCTTAATTTATTGTGCTTTTGAGGCGCGGGGGGAGTGGGTACTCGATTTTGACAGGTACCCACTTCCGCTCCGATGGCCTAGGCGATTGAACCTGAAGTTATCCTTCCTTCCTCAGTCTTCTGGGACATATGACAGGTCCCAGAAGACTGCATCCACCATTCACAATGCGCAGCACTGCTTGCGTATGCACAGTGGGCACCTAGCTGTGAAGCTGTAAGCTGTGACAGCTGGGTGCCCATAGTTGAGATGCCAGCGCTGAGGAAAGAAGACCGCAAGTAAAACTGACTGGGATGAGCACACCTCTGGATTGTGGGACAGGTGAGTGGCTATTTTTTTAAAGTCAGCAGCTACATACAGTTTTTGTAGCTGCTGACTTTTACTTTTTTTTCACAGGAACTCCTCTTTAAAGGAGAAGTAGGGCCAAAGCTCTTATTGACCTACTTCTCCTATGGCTCACAGGAGTGCAGTTTGCCAGCGCTATCAGCTGACATCACTCAGACAGTCTAGACTCTGGATCGATCCAAACTTTACAGTTGGGTTCCACCCAGATGCCTGGACCAGTAGTCGACTAGGCCTTTTAGCGAACCAGAGCCAGCCTCTTCCATCCCCTCCACAGTCCAGCGCTTAAGTGAACACTGGAGGGGCAGAGCAGAGAACCGATGGGTCACAGAGACGGTCTAGGCTTTTCAGGGATCCCAACAATAATGTAAAGATCCGCCCAGATGCCTGACTGGCAGTTGGCTCAGGCTCTTAGTTTCACTAAGAGCCTGAGCCAGCTGCTCCTGCTCCTCACACAGCCTGGTGCTCTAGTGATCAATGGTGAGACAGAACACAGAGCGGTGACTGACAGTCACTGCTCTGTGCTCAGGGCGGAGCTGAGAACTGACTGAACAGTGATCTTTGATCGCTCAGTTCTTAGGGTGGAGCTGGGAGGGAGCAGATACAGCAATCGATTGATGCTGCATCCACCTATGTGAGTATGTAGGTTTATTTTGTTTAAATCTCAAACTTCTCTTTAAAAACCTGTTCATAATGAAGCAATTTATCCACTAAGTTCACAACAAAAGCGCAGAGGTTTTGCAAGTGAGCCCTCTTAGCAGCTCAGCTGTCCCCCTCCACTTCACAGCAGTAACTTGGGAGCCTTCCACCCTTCTAATCTATAATGCAGTGGTTCTCAAACTCAGTCCTCAAGTACACCCAACAGGCCATGTTTGCAGGTTTTATATAAGAGTCAATGACTGTGTTTTTATCCATGTTTCCTGTAACTTTAAATAGCTTGTTTGGACCAAGCTTGTCCAAATAAACCATTTCCTTTACTTAAAGCTTCACTGACTCTAAGCCCTGTATGGAGTGTATGTAGCTTCAGCTACATACAGTACACAGTGCTGGGTGAGACAGAGACTTTGGGGCTGATTTACCAAGCCTGTGCGCCAAGACTCATGGTGCACAAGCAGGAGTAAACCTGTTTTTGAGATTTACAAAAGAAACACGCTGCCAGTGCAGCGTGTTTCCTCATTTACTAAAGTGCCTAATGCGCCCAGGAGAGGGCGCACAGCACGCCAGTACAGAGCTGGCGTGCGGCATTTAGTAATGTAAACATCGGGGATTCGGGCGGGAGTTTATGAGGGGAGGGAGGGGGGTGATGCAGGGGAAGTGTAGTGACATGTGTTTAAACTTGTGTGGCGGGCCGATTTGAAAGGGAAAGTGACTTTTGGGACCCGATCCCCGTGCCCTTGCAAAGTACGCTAGAACCTCGGAAGGTTCACTTGCATACTGGGCATGCGCAGAGGGAAAAATCGGAGCTTACCGCGCGCCTCTTCAGTACGCCGGGAAATCCTTGGTAAATACCAGGCGGCGTAGCAGTGTTTGCACTGCCTGGAGCGGCGCACGGCAAGCTCCGAGCTGTTCTCGGGCTGCGCTGACACTGAAGGGGAACTCCGCGCCAAATTTCAAATGTGAAACCGGCGCGGCTTCCCCCCCAGGGGTACAATAGGCTCTCCGGCTTGGTCCGGAACGTGAGGGGTTAACCCACGCCAAAATCGGCGTGGGGTTCCCCCCCAGATCCGTACCAAGCCCTCATCCCAGGCATGCAGTCTGGCCGGACAGGAATGGGGGTGGGGACGAGCGAGCGCCCCCCCCCCTCCTGAGCCGTACCAGACCACATGCCCTCGACATGGGGGAGTGTGTGCTTTGGGGTAGGGGGGCGCTGCCCCCCCACCCCAAAGCACTCTTGTCCCCATGTCGATCGGGACAAGAGCCTCTTCCCGACAACCCTAGCCATTGGTTGTCGGGGTATGCGGGCGGGAGCCAATCAGAATCTGGGAGCCCCGTTTAATAAGGTGGCCCCCAGATTTCGGGCCCCCACCCTATGTGAATGAGTATGGGGTACATCGTACCCCTACCCATTCACCTGGTGAACGTGGTTTTAACTTTGAGGGTCTTCTGCCGCCGCCCCCTTCGAATTTTTCGGCCTGGACGGGGGTCGCACATCCCATCCAGGACTTGGACGTGGCGGGCTTCTCGTCGCTCTCTTCTGCCGCTGCCCCCTTCACCACGAAGCTCCGTGCTTGTTTGATGAGGGCAGCGGGCTTCCGTCGTCTTCTCCGGGGCGAGGGTCGTACATCCCACCCCGGATTTAGTCGCCGGCTTCTGCCTGGCTCCTACTAGGGGCCAGGGCTTCTTTTGCCGTCTTCCACCGGAGGGCGCCACTCTCCGGGCTTCTCGTCGTTGTCTTCCGCCGCGGGGGCCAGGCCTTCTTCTTTGCCGCCCCCTTCGAATTTTTCGGCCTGGATGGGGGTCGCACATCCCATCCAGGACTTGGACGTGGCGGGCTTCTCGTCGCCGTCTTCTGCCGCTGCCCCCTTCACCACGAAGCTCCGTGCTTGTTTGATGAGGGCAGCGGGCTTCCGTCGTCTTCTCCGGGGCGAGGGTCGTACATCCCACCCCGGATTTCGTCGCCGGCTTCTGCCTGGCTCCAGAGAGGAGCCAGGGCTTCTCGTCGCAGTCTTCCGCCGCGGGGTGACACTCGCGGGCTTCTTCTTCCATTCGATGTTGACACGGCGAGGTCCGGCGCTGAAATGCCTTCTGAGCGGCGGGCAAGGACTTATATTGGCATTGGGCGTGGGCGTGGTTATGCCAACACGTGACCTTAACCCATGTGACAGTGATGTGATGTGACATCACTGTCACATGGGTTAAGGTCACATGTTGGCATAACCACGCCCACGCCCTATGCCAATATAAGTCCTTGCCCGCCGCTCAGAAGGCATTTCAGCGCCGGACCTCGCCGTGTCAACATCGAATGGAAGAAGAAGCCCGCGAGTGTCACCCCGCGGCGGAAGACTGCGACGAGAAGGGGCCACGTCGCACAACCACGCAATTGTCAGTCAAAATGACGCAGTGTTGAAATGCAAAAAATGGCCCCGTCAGTGACCAGTAATATGCTCTGGGGCTCAAGTGGTTACAAATTAAGAATACACTAAAGTTAGCCCAATTTATGGCCATAATGTGAAAGATGATGTTACACCGAGTAAATAGATACCCAACATGTTCCACTTTAATATTGCACACACTCATGGAATGGCGCCAAACTTCAGTACTTGAAAATACCCATAGGCAACGCTTTTTTATGTGTTTCAGGTTACCAGTTTAGATTTACAGAGGAGGTCTAGTGCTAAAAGTATTGCTCTCGCTCTAACGTACGCTATGATACCTCACATGTGGGGTTTGAACGGGGCTTCAATATGTGGGCGGGGCTTACACATTTAAGGCCCGCCCACATATGGAAACATTCTTCAAACCACACATGTGAGGTATCATAGCGTGCGTAACAGCAAGAGGAATATTTATAGCACTAGACCTCATCTGTAAATCTAAACTGGTAACCGGAAACAATAAAAATGCTGCTTGTTCGCTTCTGACTGCGAGCTACTAGGGACAGGGGCTTTTAAATTATTACTATTTAGGTTTGTTACGTAAAAATTCTATAAGACCTCCCGTTCAGCTTGTAAAGCATCACTTCATGGGGACCAAAAAAAAATTAAACACCTCTAATGCTTTCATCCGCCATTGCAGATTTGATTCTGGTACTGCATTTCGAGTGAACTGGGCATGCTCGAACAGTTAGAAAAAGAAGTTGGAAGTTTCATCCTGAAAATGACTTGCATCTTTCTGAGCATGCTCAGAAAGCTGTTTTTTTGGCTTAGTAATTTAAGGACATCCTTAACAGGTGTAAGCAGTTAAAGTGCACACAAACTAGAGGCTGACATTTCTTCATGTGTTTCCAATTGGTTCATTAGCACACATGTTATAAAAAGCGTGGATACTGCACGTGTCAGCTGCCCCTCAGAGGGGGCAGATTTGCTGGCTGGAAGTAATGGCGGAGTGAAACAGAGATGTTTTGGAGCAAGTTTTGTATTTTTTGATGTTTTCTCTGCTACATAATTTTGCTAAATGTTTCTCAAGATGTTAATGACTAATGTTTTAATCCTGTGGGTCTATCCTGTTATTTCAAAAGCATGATTTATTTTCCAATGACTGTGAAATAAACGTTGGTCTTTTTTGTTTTTAGGTGTTTTTATATATTTTTGGTGTGTTTATTTGTAATTTTTTTGTTTTGCTTTCCTTGTTTTGTGGACCAATAAAATTACTTTCAAATTTTGAAGTTTGTTTTGTGATATTTTTTTCCTGCTATGGATTTCAACCGCTGCAGCTGAACTAGTTTGGGCCTAAACCATCAAGTGTGATTTGTCTCTAAGCTCTTTCCCGGTGTGTATGCATGAAATGTTTAGTCACCAGAAAAGGAAGGACAAAGCGGTAAGTATTGTTTCCTAGAACTGATGTCCAGACTGACATTTTAAAGCACATGTGCAAGATGTAGGAAAAGCTGCAAACATGGCCTGTTGGAGGGGGGGGGGGGGGTGGGGGGGGGTGGTGTATTGGTGGACAGGCTTGAAGTGCTGATTTACAGCGCTGTGCTTGAAACTAGCACAAGACAATCCTATTCTAATTGTGGGTTGTTTGAGGGAAGCCAATTGAGTGTTAGAACCCCTGCTAGTGTTTTTAGGCTGGGCTTTGTGTCCCTTTTCCTAAAATTGGCTTCACTTCCTGTCACACAGCTGAACAGGAAGTGAGGTTAAAACCCTACCAATGGTCTTTTCTTTGGGACACAGGTCAATCTAACTAGTGTCACCATTAAGCAAATTGCACTGCAGTGTACACCCCAAATGATTAGTTATTTTGGGGTTTAGTAAAGGCAAAGCCGCTCTGCAGTAGAAGCGTAGGCAATGAAAATCAGAAGGGAAGCACTGATGGTTTTTACTTCCAATCCCGCCAAGTTTTGAGTTTTCTTCCTTGCTTGTCCACTTGTAGTGCAAAGTGGATTTGCCTTTAGTAAATGGACCCCAAAGTCCAAGATTCCTACTAATTTGGGGTGTACACAGCAAAATGCCATTTCCAAAATGGGAAACTATTTATATTGATCTGTGTGTCCCCAACAAAACATTACTCAGGTGTTTCCCTCACTTCCTGTTTGGCTGTGTGGCAGGAAGTGAATGAATTAAGTAGAAAGTGACAACATTTGTGAGGTGTCTTTACCCTATCAGAGGTGCAGGCATCCCCAAAACAAACAAGAAAATAGTTGATTTAACATTGGGTGGTGTTTGTGGGGGTCCCTAACACACATTCATACATATTAGCAACGCTGGATCCTGGCCTATTGGCATGGTTATTTTTCTTAAGCCTCTCAATAAAATGATCTGAAATTTGGGGTTAAACTGGAACAATAATCATCACTTTTATTTTTTGGATTTCTTTCATTTTGGATAGAGTTGGGGGGGGGGGGTTAGAAGCTCTGTCAGTTTATTTTGTATTATCCCTGTCCGTTTGGGGAGATTGGCCTTCACTTCCTGCCCCATAGCCAAACAGGAAGTGATCGAAAAACTAGGCAAATTAAGGGTCTCCTGTGCCCCCCCCCCACAGAACTTGTGTGTGTCCCCTGAAAATTCCTGGGTGGGTCATAAAAAAACAGGGTGTGGCCTTGACAGGAAGGGTGGGTCATTTTTCTATTAGGGGGGTGCCAAAATTTGGTCAGGCCTAGGGAAGCACAAAACCTAAATATCCTACTGCATATTAGGGCTTATTTAGACAGGATCCAATTTACAGCATGTTTTTAGATTGTGGGAGGAAACCCGCACAGGGAGAACATGCAAACTCCAGGCAGATAGTGTCACGGGCGGGATTCGAACCAGCAACCCTTTTGCTGCTAGGTGAACCTGCTACACACTACACTACTGTGCTGAACGAACATGATCGCAGCTGAAAGCATGAGATGTTTTTTTTTTTACCAATTCCATGCTTTCCAGCCTGGAGGACAGATGTGGGGTCTAATTGACCCCGCCTTTCTCTATAAAGAGGACCTGTCACACACTAGTCCTATTACAAGGGATGTTTACATTCCTTGTAATAGGAAGAAAAGTGAAAAATAATACAAAAAAAGGGACAAACAAGTGCAAAAATGAAAATATTAAGTTAAAAAATAAAATAAAAAAGGAATTTAAATGCTCGTGTCCCTAGTAGCTCGCACTCAGAAGCGAACACGCATGCAAGTCCCACCCACATATGTAAACATCCTTCAAACCCCACATGTGAGGTATCATAGCGTGCGTTAGAGCGAGAGCAATCATTTTAGCACTAGACCTCCTCTTTAACTCAAAAGTGGTAACCTGAGAAAAAAAGTCAAGCGTTGCCTATGGAGATTTTTAATAACGAAGTTTAGCGCCATTCCATGAGTGTGCGCAATATGAAAGCGTGACAAGTTAGGTATCTATTTACTCGGTGTAACATGATCTTTTACCTTATCCCTAAAAATTGGGCTAGCTTTACTGCTTTCTTATTTTGTCATTCATGAAACAGTTTTTTTTTTGAAAGCCAAAAAAAAAAAAAACGTTTGCAAATTTTTGGCACAAATACTGTTGGAAATGTGTCCGAAAAAATGGCCGCCACTTTATTCCCTAGGGTGTTTGTTAATAAAATATATATAATGTTTGGGGGTCCTGAGTAAGTTTCAAGGAAGAAAATATAATTGTTACATGAAGGAGAGAAGTGCCAGAATAGGCGCGGTATGGAAGTGGTTAAAGTGCAACAATAAAAGTGAAAAATTCCTTGAAATTTCGTACCATGGGGGGGGGGGCAATTAGGGCCGCCATCAGGAATTATGGGGCCCCTTACACAGCTTCAGGCATGGGCCCCCTGGAGCAGAGAATAGGGGGGGGGGGTGCCGCCTGATATTAAGAAGGGGGGGGGCTGCCGCAATTTGATAAGCGGGGGGTTCCTTTACTAAAAAATACATATAGAAAAATATATATTAAAAAGGGTGGTAGCCATCCGGGGGCCCTGGGGACCACTGGGCCCTTTAATAAAAATAAACTTCTGGGCTCTTTAATGAAAAATAAATTACAATATCTATATATATATATATATATATATAAAATAATAAAAAAGGGGGTTGCCTTGGGAGCTCTGGGCCCTTAAATAAAAAATAACTACCACAAATCTAAAAAAAAAATAACATTGGGTGGGAGCTGCGGTGGCTCAACGTGAATGGCACTGCGCTGACAAGCCGTTCACCTCTGCAGCCAAGGGTTCGGATCCCGGTCTCGGCTACATGTGAATTGAGTTTGGTGGTGTCAGCCCGGCTCCCGGTGGGTGTGCTATGCAAGGTACGCCTGTGCTTAGTACGCCCACCCCCCCCCCCCCACAAAAAAACACCACACTTGCACGCACTTTGGCCATGAGGTCTCCTAAAATAAAGGGAGGCGAAGGACCTACAGGGCTGGCTGGGTGGGCTACACTCCCTCATAGGGGGAGTCCCTCTGTCCCATCGGGCTCCCAAGTGTAGCAGGTGGGGTAAGTGGGAGGCCCCCCTCACACCCACCATTGCCACCGGGGGCATGGAGAAGGATGGCGATTGCAAGTCCAGCTCCTCTCTCTCGACTTCACGCACAAAATACACTTTAAAAAAGAAATTAAAGTAAAAAAGAACAAACCTGGGGAAAATGTTTATAACATTTTTAGAAGCAAAAAGGTTGTCATCTTTTGTTATTTTTTTAAAGGTGGGGGGTTGTCATCTGGAGCCCTGGGGATCTCCGGGCCACTGGGGACCTCCAGACCCCTAAAACAAAACATTGGCCCTTTAATAACAAAAAATATGGGGGGTTGCCACCCGGGGCCCTGGGGGCCCCTGGGGACCTCCAGACTGCTAAAAAATATTAAATTCCAAAAATTGGCCCTTTAATAAAAAATCCTACAAAAACCAACTACCAAATATATATACAAAAAAAAAAAGAGGGGGGTTACCATCTGGGGCGCTGGGGGGCCTCCAGGCATCTGGGCACCTCCGGACCCCCGGGCCCCTTACAGGTGTACAGGGCCGCCATCAGGAATTTTGGGGCCCCTTACACAGCTTCAGGCATGGGCCCCCTGGAGCAGAGAACCGGGGGGGGGGGTGCTGCCGCATGAAATTGAGAAGCGGGGGGGGGGGTGGTGCCGCAAATTGAGGAGCGGGGGGGCCCTTTACAAAAATTTTGACAGAAATAAAAAATAAAGAAAAATATATATAAAAAAGGGGGGTAGCCATCCGGGGCCCTGGGGACCTCTGTGCTCTTTATAAAATAAAAATAAAAAAGAGAGAAAATACATATATATATATTTTTTAAATATAACATTTATCGAAACAAATTAAAAAAACAAGGGGGTTGCCTTCCAGGGCCCTGGGGACCTCTGGGCCCTTTCATAAAAAAACAAAAAACAAATATATTAAAAAAAAATATATATTTTTTTAAATACATATATTTTATTTAAAAAAAAGGGCTTGCCATCTGGGGCCCTTAGTGGCCTCCGGGCCCCTGGGGACCTTCGGAGCCCTTAAAAAAATAAAACTAAAAAAAAAGTTTTTTTTTGTTTTAGGGTGGTTCCCATCCGGGCCCCTGGGGACCCCCGGGCGGTGTAATCCCTGTACCCCCCTAATGGCGGCCCTGCAGGTGTACTGCCTGTACCCCCCTGATGGCGGCCCTGGGTGTAATGTCAGCATGTGAAAAATGACATTCTGAAGGAAAAAAGCCATTTAAAACTGACTCGCGGCTATAATGAATTGTCAGCTCCTGGAAATTGCAGGAGAATTCATTCATTAAAAACACCAATAAAAAAGCGTGGGGGTCCCCCCAAATTCAATAACCAGACCCTTTAGGTCTGGTATGGATATTAAGGGGAACCCCGCCATCAATTTAAAAAAAAAATGACGTGGGGTTCCCCCCAAATATCCATAACCAGACCCTTCGGGTCTGGTGTGGAATTTAAGGGGAACTCCACCCCAAATTTTTAAAAAAATGGCGTGGAGTCCCCCCTAAAATCCACACCAGACCCCTTATCCGAGCACGTTGACCTGGCCGGCCGCAGAAAAAAAGGGGGGGACAGAGCGCGGCCCCCCCCCTCTCCTGAACCGCACCAGGCCACATGCCCTCAACATTGGGAGGGTGTTTTGGGGTGCCCCCCAAAACACCTTGTCCCCATGTTGATGAGGACAAGGGTCTCTTCCCCACAACCCTTGCCCGGTGGTTGTGGGGGTCTGCGGGCAGGAGGCTTATCGAAATCTGGAAGACCCCTTTAACAAAGGGGTCCCCCAGATCCCGGCCCCCCCCCTGTGTGAAATGGTAATGGGGTACCTTGTACCTCTACCATTTCACGAGAAAAAAAAAGTGTCAGTGTAAAAAAAGACAAGAGCCGGTTTTTGACAAGTCCTTTATTATCTTCTTTCTTCTTTCCTTCGGGTTTCTTCTTCCTCCTCCTTCTTCTTCCTCTGCTTCTGTCTTGGGTCTTCTATTCCCGCATCTTGCCCGGCGTGTTCTTCCATCTTCTTCCGCTGTCCTTCTCGTCCGCATCTTCTTCTCCTTCTTCTTCTTCGCCGGAGGCGCCGCTTCCAATTGAAATCCCCGCTGTCTGCCGGACCACGCCCCCCCTCTGACGCCACGGGCAAGCTCTTAGGAAAGTCCCCGTGTGGTGCCTGTGCGTCAGAGGGGGGCGTGGTCACATGTTCCAGAGGGCGGGCAATTCAATTGGAAGCGGCGACTCTGGCAAAGAAAAAGCCGCGCACGAGCTTCAAATTGAATTGCCCGCTTTCTGACATGTGACCACGCCCCCCTCTGACGCACTGGCAGCACACTCCTAAGAGCTTGCCCGTGGCGTCAGAGGGGGGGGGCGTGGTCCGGCAGACAGCGGGGATTTCAATTGGAAGCGGCCGCTCCGGCGAAGAAGAAGAAGGAGAAGAAGATGCGGACGAGAAGGACAGCGGAAGGAGAAGAAGATGGAAGAACACGCCGGGCAAGATGCGGGAATAGAAGACCCAAGACAGAAGCAGAGGAAGAAGAAGAAGGAGGAAGAAGAAACCCGAAGGAAAGAAGAAAGAAGATAATAAAGGACTTGTCAAAAACCGGCTCTTGTCGTTTTTTAACCCTTTACATTTTTTTTTCTCGTGAAATGGTAGAGGTACAAGGTACCCCATTACCATTTCACACAGGGGGGGGGCCGGGATCTGGGGGGCCCCTTTGTTAAAGGGGTCTTCCAGATTTCGATAAGCCTCCTGCCCGCAGACCCCCACAACCACCGGGCAAGGGTTGTGGGGAAGAGACCCTTGTCCTCATCAACATGGGGACAAGGTGTTTTGGGGGGCACCCCAAAACACCCTCCCAATGTTGAGGGCATGTGGCCTGGTGCGGTTCAGGAGAGGGGGGGGGCCGCGCTCTGTCCCCCCCTCTTTTCTGCGGCCGGCCAGGTCAACGTGCTCGGATAAGGGGTCTGGTGTGGATTTTAGGGGGGACTCCACGCCATTTTTTTAAAATTTGGGGTGGAGTTCCCCTTAAATTCCACACCAGACCTGAAGGGTCTGGTTATGGATATTTGGGGGGAACCCCACGTCATTTTTTTTTTAAATTGACGGCGGGGTTCCCCTTAATATCCATACCAGACCTAAAGGGTCTGGTTATTGAATTTGGGGGGACCCCCACGCTTTTTTTTCCCTTTTTTTAATGAATGAATTCTCCTGCAATTTCCAGGAGCCGACAATTCATTATTGCCACGAGTCAGTTTTAAATGGCTTTTTTTTTTTTTTTTTTTTTTCAGAATGTCATTTTGTGCAGAGACATATTTCTAACCACAGGAAAAGTGCGCTTTATTCACCTGCTGACATCCCCCACCCCCCCCCATGGTACGAATTTTAAAATAATTATTCAAATGACGTGGGGTCCCCCCAAATTCCATTACAGGCCCTTCAGGTCTGATATGGATATTAAGGGGAACCCCGCCGTCAATTTAAAAAAAAAAAGACGTGGGGTTCCCCCCAAATATCCATAACCAGACCCTTCAGGTCTGGTGTGGAATTTAAGGGGAACTCCACCCCAAATTAAAAAAAAAATGGCGTGGAGTCCCCCCTAAAATCCACACCAGACCCCTTATCCGAGCACGTTGACCTGGCCGGCCGCAGAAAAGAGGGGGGGACAGAGTGCGGCCCCCCCCCTCTCCTGAACCGCACCAGGCCACATGCCCTCAACATTGGGAGGGTGTTTTGGGGTGCCCCCCAAAACACCTTGTCCCCATGTTGATGAGGACAAGGGTCTCTTCCCCACAACCCTTGCCCGGTGGTTGTGGGGGTCTGCGGGCAGGAGGCTTATCGAAATCTGGAAGACCCCTTTAACAAAGGGGCCCCCCAGATCCCGGCCCCCCCCCTGTGTGAAATGGTAATGGGGTACCTTGTACCTCTACCATTTCAGGAGTAAAAAAAATGTAAAGGGTTAAAAACGACAAGAGCCGGTTTTTGACAAGTCCTTTATTATCTTCTTTCTTCTTTCCTTCGGGTTTCTTCTTCCTCCTCCTTCTTCTTCCTCTGCTTCTGTCTTGGGTCTTCTATTCCCGCATCTTGCCCGGCGTGTTCTTCCATCTTCTTCCGCTGTCCTTCTCGTCCGCATCTTCTTCTTGTTCTTCTTCGCCGGAGCGGCCGCTTCCAATTGAAATCCCCGCTGTCTGCCGGACCACGCCCCCCCCTCTGACGCCACGGGCAAGCTCTTAGGAAAGTCCCCGTGTGGTGCCTGTGCGTCAGAGGGGGGCGTGGTCACATGTTCCAGAAAGCGGGCAATTCAATTGGAAGCGGCGACTCTGGCAAAGAAAAAGCCGCGCACGAGCTTCAAATTGAATTGCCCGCCCTCTCACTTGTGACCACGCCCCCCTCTGACGCACTTGCAGCACACTCCTAAGAGCTTGCCCGTGGCGTCAGAGGGGGGGGCGTGGTCCGGCAGACAGCGGGGATTTCAATTGGAAGCGGCGCCTCCGGCGAAAACCAAGAAGGAGAAGAAGATGCGGACGAGAAGAACAGCGGGAGGAACAGAAGATGGAAGAACACGCCGGGCAAGATGCGGGAATAGAAGACCCAAGACAGAAGCAGAGGAAGAAGAAGAAGGAGGAGGAAGAAGAAACCCGAAGGAAAGAAGAAAGAAGATAATAAAGGACTTGTCAAAAACCGGCTCTTGTCGTTTTTAACCCTTTACATTTTTTTTACTCCTGAAATGGTAGAGGTACAAGGTACCCCATTACCATTTCACACAGGGGGGGGGCCGGGATCTGGGGGGCCCCTTTGTTAAAGGGGTCTTCCAGATTTCGATAAGCCTCCTGCCCGCAGACCCCCACAACCACCGGGCAAGGGTTGTGGGGAAGAGACCCTTGTCCTCATCAACATGGGGACAAGGTGTTTTGGGGGGCACCCCAAAACACCCTCCCAATGTTGAGGGCATGTGGCCTGGTGCGGTTCAGGAGAGGGGGGGGCCGCGCTCTGTCCCCCCCTCTTTTCTGCGGCCGGCCAGGTCAACGTGCTCGGATAAGGGGTCTGGTGTGGATTTTAGGGGGGACTCCACGCCATTTTTTTTTAAATTTGGAGTGGAGTTCCCCTTAAATTCCACACCAGACCCGAAGGGTCTGGTTATGGATATTTGGGGGGAACCCCACGTCATTTTTTTTTTAAATTGACGGTGGGGTTCCCCTTAATATCCATACCAGACCTAAAGGGTCTGGTTATTGAATTTGGGGGGACCCCCACGCTTTTTTTTTCCTTTTTTTAATGAATGAATTCTCCTGCAATTGCCGGGAGCCGACAATTCATTATAGCCGCGAGTCAGTTTTAAATGGCTTTTTTCCTTTGAAAAATGACATTTTGTGCAGAGACAGTTCTAACCACGGGAAACATGCGCTTTTTCACATGCTGACATTAGAGCCCCCCATAGTACGAAATTTAAAGAAAAATTACACTTTTATTATTGCACTTTTAGCATTATTAAAATCACTGCTCCCGAAAAAACGGCCGTTTTAAAAAATAAAAAAAGCATTGGTACATGTCCCCTGGGGCAGGACTGAGGTCCCCAAACACTTTTTAGGACAAAACTTGCAGATTAGCCTTTAAAATTCACTATTAAGATTTCCCCCCATAGACTTATACAGGGAGTTCGGCGGCGGCTTTACTTATCAATCACATCGCGCTGCTGTGCAACGCCGGTTCATGCGCCTAATTAGGGATTCATCCAGCGCACTAATTAAGGCATGTACCGGCGCAGCGCAGATTCATTAGTAAATCAGCCCCATTCTGTCTTACATCTGGAGCAAAAAAGAGTCTCTCGGATCGGCGCTCAGCCATTCATAGGCAGCTTTGTATTCTGTAAATGAATACAAAGCTTCCTCTGGCTGAGTCAAACATTGTAGCACCATCGGTCTACCTATCTGAATCTTTCAATTCATTCACAGAATACAAAGCTGCCTATGAATGGCTGAATCGCTACTCAGATCTACTCTTATTTTGTGTTATACAGTGCTTAGAGCCAGTTAGTTTGAACCAACTTGGTCCAAACTATTTAAAGTGACAGGAAACAAGGAGATTAGCTTTATAGCTTTTATAATTGCGAACCACTTTAGCTCCGGAAGGTTTTACTTTATATTTTTCAATCTAGCACTGCTGTATTTTAGCTACTAATTGCAATACGGTACCCAAACAAAATGTATAGAATTGTTTTCAGACAAATAGTGCTTTCTTTTGATGATATTTGATCACCGCTGGGTTATATATATATATATATATATATATATATATATATATATATATATATATATATATATATATATATATATATATATATATATATATATAATGAAAAAATACATTTTGGAAAAATAAGAAACAATGGGGGTTATTTACGAAAGGCAAATCCACTGTGCACTGCTGATCTGCTGATTTTATCATCCAATCATGTGCAAGCTAAAATGCACTTGCAGTGCAAAGTGGATTTGCCTTTTGTAAATAACTCCCAATATTTTTTACTTTCTGCTATAAAACATATCCATTAAAAAAATATTATTTGTTCACAAATCTGGGCCAAAATGTATTTTACTACACGTCTTTGGTTAAACAAAAAAATCCCATTGAGTGTATATTGATTGGTTTGTGTGAAAGTTATAGCATCTACAAACTATGTTATATACAGTTTATTCAGAAAGTATTTAGACCCCCTTTCCTTTTTTTCAATTTGGTTATGTTGCAGCCTGATACTATAGTTGGGAAAATAAAAAATTCTCATTAATCTGCACTTAGTACCCCATAAGGACAAGAAATGTCTGGGAATTTATTCAAAGTGAAAAATCAATGAAATATTACATTGGACAAATTATTCAGACTCTGACTTTTAGCTCAGATGCCTTCTGGTCCTCTTGGTCATTGCTGAGATGTTTCTATACTTTGTTTGGGGTCCACCTGTGGTGAATTAAATTAATTGGACATGATATGGAAAGGAACACACCTCTCTATAAAAGACCTAATAACTGACGATGCATACAGTATCAGAGCAAAAACCATGAGATCTCCGAGACAGGATTATTGCAAGGCACAGATCTGGGGAAGGCTACAAAAAAATAATTCTGCTGCACTGAAGGCTCCCAAGAGCAGATTTTCTCATATGGAAGAAGTTTGGCACAACCAGAACTCTTCCAAGAGCTGGTCTCCCAGCCAAACTGAGCAATTGGTGGGAGAAGGGGCTTAGTAAAAGAGGTGACCAAGAACCAGATGGTCACTCTTGAGTGAGCTCCAGAGATCCTGTATGGAGGTAGGACAAAGTTGCAGAAGGGCAATCATCACTGCAGCACCCATCGATCTGGGCTTTATGGCAGAGTGGCTAGACGGAAGCATCTCCTCATCAAAATGCCCGCAAAAGTTGCAAAAGCTTTCTCGCAAACTCCAAGTGGACTTTTTATATATTATAAAGTGTTTGCTTACACAAAGGCAACTTACAGCATTAACTATATTTTAGAGAATATGTCTCTTTTCTCTTTTACTGTCCTATGCTCTGTATTCATAAATGCTGCTACCACTAAACTGATCAAATGTATCACATATCATTGTATTTGGTATCTTGGCTCACTGAATACATGTGTGTCCCTTGTTCCAGGCCTGCCCATGTAAACTTCACATTGTCTTTTCGTGTCTGATTTAACTGTGTATGTGCACCCTATCCCGGATTTAAGCTTGCTCACCCAAATGCATCATTTTGCTCCTGTCACAGGCTGGAGTATGCATACAAGGGTGACTGCACAAGTACCCACAAAGCTGCAGAGCCACCCAGAAGACAGAACTGCAGAAAAGGGAAACTTCTACTTCAGAATATAAACAAGTGGCAGCCTGCAGAGAGAAAGAAAACATGGTCCTGAAATAATCTGCTATGTATCACATGCCATAATGTGGGCAGGACTCCAAACAAATGTAAATCTATCTATCTATCCATCTATCTATCTACCTACCTACCTACCTACCTATCTCCGTTTTCAATAAATTGCATAAAGTGCAGCCAAAATAGAAAAAAATAAAAGATCAGCACAAAGGACATACCGGTAACTTAGTAGGTTGTTTCCCTTTTGTTGATGCCTGTTCTATTAGCCGAAACATTCCCCTGCCCATGCCTCCCCATTGCTTTTATTTTCTGATGCAGCAGGGGTAAATAGAATTGAGGGGCTATCTTATGCTCTCATTAACCATACCTGACTATGCTCTGGAACCGAAAGTGACGTCAGCTGGGGGCAGGACATCTCCTCCTCCCCTCTGACAGTGGGGTTTGAAGCAGTACGGGAGGGGTGGCGGGCGTGAAAATCTGCAGCACAGTGAGAACAGGCTGACAACTGGCCAGACTGACAACTGGCTACACTGACACTCCTGCTCCCGACTCTTTTTTTCATTATGCAGCACTGCTATGATCCTCACCTGCCTCTGTAAACAAGAGGGTGGGTGATGTCATAACACCCATCCTGTTCCTGCACAGAGAGAGAGATGGCTGGATGTCTGGCTGCTATTCAATAAGAGAGTGGAGGGGTCGCCAGGGTCAAGGGACTGAACAGCATCAGTACGTGTGTTTCTGTGAGGCATCTGTGGAAGTCCCTGGAAACAGAACTGAGTAATGAGGAGAGCAAGTCCTGCAAACAGGTTAGTGTAGTATGTACAGGACAGTGTCATCAGGGTACAGACCAGTCTTGTACACTAGCACCACACAGCATGTACAGACCAGTCTGTATCCCAACACTGTACTGTATATGTTATACACACACCAGTCTCTATATGATGTACAGTACGGTGTCAGTGTACAGACTGGTCTGTACCTAACACCCTCCTAACGCCCTCCTAACACCCTCCTAATGCCCTGTACTGCGCCCTCCTAATGCCCTGTACTGCGCCCTCCTAACGCCCTGTACTGCACCCTAATGCCATGTACTGTGCCCTCCCTGTGTTGCCTCCTCCTTACCCCACCAGCTGTCACCTCTGCCCCCATGACCCTTCCATCCTCTTCCCCAGCCATCACAGCCTTTTTCTTCTCAATTCTCCCACCCCACAATCCCTATTTCACACCACCCTCAACTACCCTGCCCTCACTTACCCCTCTACTTCCCACTCTGCCCTCACCCCCAGCCTCGCCCAACTTCCTAACTAGCCCCCCCCCCCAATCCACCCCCCTACCTATGCGATAGGTATCAGTAATTGGTATCGGCGAGTACTTGCAAAAAAGTATCGGTACTAGTACTGTTAAAAAAGTGGTATTGGTCTATCCTTAGTTGCAATGCTTTTCAGGCTGAAATACAGAAAATAAACATTGTAAGTTTTCTTTTTGTAATGTGGGGTGCATTTAACCACTACCCGACGGCCGTATGACTTTGTACGGCCGCAGGGTGGTTCTGCTTCTCTAACAGGCCATGTTTTTACTACCTCCGCTCCGCCAGGCCACTGGGGGGCACGTGAGAGCCGCCGTCGGCGCTCGCGTGCTCGCCGCATCGCTAAGATGCCGATGCGCGTGCCTGGCGGCTGCGATGTCTGCCAGCCACTCGGGATCGGTGGCTACAGGGACAAGACGTGGATCTCTGTGTGTAAACACAGAGATCCATGTCCTGTCAGGAGAGAGAGGAGACCGATCTGTGTCCCTTGTACATAGGGACATAGATCGGTCACCTCCCCCAGTCACCCCCCCTCCCCCCACAGTTAGAACACAATTAAGGGTACACATTTAACCCCTTCCTCACCCCCCAGTGTTAACCCCTTCAATGCCAGTCACATTTATACAGTAATTAGTGCATATTTATAGCACTGATCGCTGTATAAATGTGAATGGCGTCAAAAGTGTCCGATGTCTCCGCCATAATGTTGCAGTCACGAAAAAAACGCTGATCGCCGCCATTAGTAGTAAAAAAATAATAATATTAATTCTGTCCGCTTATTGCGTTTTTTTTTTTTTTTTTTTTACCAAAAATATGTAGAATACGTATCGCCTAAACTGAGAAAAAAAAAGTTTTTTTTTTAAATTGGGCTATTTATTATAGAAACAAGTAAAAAATATTGTTTTTTTTTTTCAAAATTGTCGCTCTATTTTTGTTTATAGCGCAAAAAAATGAAAACCGCAGAGCTGATCAAATACCACCAAAAGAAAGCTCTATTTGTGGGGGAAAAAGGATGTCAATTTTGTTTGGGAGCCACGTCGCACGACCGCGCAATTGTCAGTTAAAGCCAAGCTGAAATTTCACCTGGTCAGGAAGGGGATATACAGTGCAGAAAATAAGTATTTGAACACCCTGCTATTTTGCAAGTTCTCCCACTTGGAAATCATGGAGGGGTCTGAAATTGTCATCGTAGGTGTATGTCCACTGTGAGAGACATAATCAAAAAAAAAATTCCAGAAATCACAATTTATGAATTTTTTTAACTATTTATTTGTATGATACAGCTGCAAATAAGTATTTGAACACCTGAGAAAATTAATGTTAATATTTGGTACAGTAGCCTTTGTTTGCAATTACAGAGGTCAAACGTTTCTTGTAGTTTTTCACCAGGTTTGCACACACTGGAGACGGGATTTTGGCCCACTCCTCCACACAGATCTTCTCTAGATCAGTCAGGTTTCTGGGCTGTCGCTGAGAAACACAGAGTTTGAGCTCCCTCCAAAGATTCTCTATTGGGTTTAGGTCTGGAGACTGGCTAGGCCACGCCAGAACCTTGATATGCTTCTTACAGAGCCACTCCTTGGTTATCCTGGCTGTGTGTTTCGGGTCATTGTCATGTTGGAAGACCCAGCCTCGACCCATCTTCAAAGCTCTAACTGAGGGAAGGAGGTTGTTGCCCAAAATCTCGCAATACATGGCCCCGGTCATCCTCTCCTTAATACAGTGCAGTCGCCCTGTCCCATGTGCAGAAAAACACCCCCAAAGCATGATGCTACCACCCCCATGCTTCACAGTAGGGATGGTGTTCCTGGGATGGTACTCATCATTCTTCTTCCTCCAAACACGGTTAGTGGAATTATGACCAAAAAGTTCTATTTTGGTCTCGTCTGACCACATGACTTTCTCCCATGACTCCTCTGCATCATCCAAATGGTCATTGGCAAACTTAAGACGGGCCTTAACATGTGCTGGTTTAAGCAGGGGAACCTTCCGTGCCATGCATGATTTCAAACCATGACGTCTTAGTGTATTACCCACAGTAACCTTGGAAACGGTGGTCCCAGCTCTTTTCAGGTCATTGACCAGCTCCTCCCGTGTAGTCCTGGGCTGATTTCTCACCTTTCTTAGGATCATTGAGACCCCACGAGGTGAGATTTTGCATGGAGCCCCAGTCCGAGGGAGATTGACAGTCATGTTTAGCTTCTTCCATTTTCTAATGATTGCTCCAACAGTGGACCCTTTTTCACCAAGCTGCTTGGCAATTTCCCCGTAGCCCTTTCCAGCCTTGTGGAGGTGTACAATTTTGTCTCTAGTGTCTTTGGACAGCTCTTTGGTCTTGGCCATGTTAGTAGTTGGATTCTTACTGATTGTATGGGGTGGACAGGTGTCTTTATGCAGCTAATGACCTCAAACAGGTGCATCTAATTTAGGATAATAAATGGAGTGGAGGTGGACATTTTAAAGGCAGACTAACAGGTCTTTGAGGGTCAGAATTCTAGCTGATAGACAGGTGTTCAAATACTTCTTTGCAGCTGTATCATACAAATAAATAGTTAAAAATTCATACATTGTGATTTCTGGAAAAAAAAATTTTGATTATGTCTCTCACAGTGGACATGCACCTACGATGACAATTTCAGACCCCTCCATAATTTCCAAGTGGTAGAACTTGCAAAATAGCAGGGTGTTCAAATACTTATTTTCTGCACTGTACATGCCCAGTAAGGAAGTGGTTAATCTTTTTTTTTTTGCAAAGAGTGGAATTTTCTATTAAATCAAACAGACTGTATAAGTTGTGACAATGGCTGATCAAGGCACACATATAGGGAGTGGGTGGAGAGGTGTTCAGATGACACTCGGAGTTCACACACGTTTGGATTCTTGTGGCAGTTAAAATACTCTGCCACATTAGGGTGAAGCAGCTCAGTATAATAATGCAGAGCATTGAGCTAATTATGGACTACATATTGTCACTTGTTAGGGACTTGTTGCAAAAGCGATTTTCTGGTTGCCTTAAATTAACCCCCTGCTGACAAATGTCTGCTATGTAATACATTGATTTCATTGTGCTTTAGATATTTGTCAACAAGAAGTTAAACTAATACTATTTGTTTCTAAAAATCAGTTGGGTAACTAAGCCCTTCCACCTCTTTAAGATGCCAATGGCAAGCTCTCCACGCAATAGGTCTTGTATCCTCCAAGGCCATTATGTGGGTGTCATGCTCTTGCTGTTAGATTTTTCATTTATTTTACAATTAGAGAATCCTTCATGAGGAACATGACCTACTTGCTCAGCTTTGCTGTGATGGTGGAGATTGTGTGGGGAAGGTAAGAAACAGCAGGGAAATCTAAGAAAATCTCCTAGATTTTTAAGCTTCTGCCAGATTATTAAAACCACTCTTGTCCACCCAAGCGAACCAGTCAGCATGTTTAAAGTGGAAAGTGCTAGCTAGGAGAAGGCACCACAATGTGCATCCTGTTGTCTTTCATTAAAGTGATTGTAAAATCTTAGTTATTTTTATAGAAAAAAAAAAAGCAGCCCAGATCCTCCTCTTCTCGGGACCCTCTTCTGTGCTCCTGGCCCCTCCCTCCTGTTGAGTGCCCCCACAGCAAGCAACTTGCTGTGGGGGCACCCAAGCTGCGTCACAGATCCCTGTGTCCATTCCGACACACTCACTCCTGATTGGCTAGCTGACTTTGATTTACAGCAGCAGGAGCCAATGGCGCCGCTTCTGTGTCTCAGCCAACCAGGAGGGAGAGTCCCAGACAGCCAAAACACTCGTGCACATCGCTGAACAGACATGGGGCTCAGGGGAAGTTTTAGGGGGCTGAGGGGGGGCTGCTGCACACAGAAGGCTTTTCATCTTAATACATAGAATGCATTAAGATAAAAAAAAGCCCTTCTGACTGTGCAACCCATTTAACGTGAAAACATTTTTTTAAGTCACTAGGGAATGTTTTTTTTACACATATTCACAAGGGACATGGGTTCACCATCTTCAGAGAAAAGTGTTGACCCCAGAACTTAAAATGTTACTAAACTTCCAACAGTGAAATCAGTCTGTATGTTCAGTAAAGCATGCTTGTTATACTGACTATGGAACCTAGGGGGGTTAATCCTCCACATTGTGTAAAAAGGCTGTTTGATCCTGTCTTTTTACACAGTCAAGAGACTGCTCTAACTGCTGATGAGAAAAGGTATTTAGCAGTTTACATTTATTAAAATAATTGCATTTCCATGTTCTGTGTTATGTGGGAGACCAGATATAGTGAATGCAGTGTCCTGGTTTAGTAACCCTTTAACCCTACCCTCAATATCCTACTAACTAACAAGAGTGCTGCAGCAGTACATAATGACAGTTATTTGTTGGGGGAAGATGGATTAGCTCCAGGGTTTTTGCTTCCCCCAAAGTGAGATAAGTCAATTCCCTATTGAAAAGACACCCAGATGGCTCATTGGCTGCATGGAAAAGGGGTTTCAAACATATAAAGGTAAAAAGCACCTTGTGGTACCTATATTTCATTCATTTTAGTTTTAAAAGTTTCAAAAGAATATTTTTAAAATGTATCTATGACTAAAATGTAAAATAATGTATTAATTTCCACATTGTATTTCAGTTATTTATACTGTGCTCCTATTAATCTGAATGATCTTGAAGTTTGTAAATTTACTTTGTGAAGATCCCCACACATTTACTTCACATTATGTGACATTCATTTACTAGGCCTTGTGAGTAGGCACTGCTGTGTCAAACATTTTACAGAGCCTGCCTTCTAAAATACAGAGGTGCTAAGAGAAGGAGTATTAGGAAGAGTAGTCAGTACAGGAATCACTACTTGCAGGCAGTAAAGTACCTTGGGATATGTAGTCCTTAGGAATGGAAAGTAAACATTAGAGGAGAAGCTGAAAAGCATTCAGGGAATCCAGGGGGTTGTAGAGGGTGTTCGCATTGCTTCTGTAAGGTCCCTTTCACAAAGGCCAGATGCGTTTTTCCTAGCAGGGAATCTGTCTGCTGAGCTGAGCATAGCGGGCGGATGACAGGTCCAGGTCCGCTCCACTTATGCAGAGTGGACACAGCCCACGCTGCTCTATGAACAGTCAGATTACAAGCAACTGCCCTCTAATCCGATCCAGCCAGACAGAGGGGAACAGATCATCTTCCATTTGTTTTTTGTTGGATCAGAATGGATTGGAGGTAGGCGGGTGTAAACGGACACAAGTCTATTTACATCTGCCACTCCATAGAGGGAGAATGGGGGGGTTCAAAACGGTTTGCCTAAAAAATAGACACGTGGACCTGATCAGACCGCTTGTGTGAAAGGGGCTTTATGCAGCGCAGTATAAAACAACACCAACAGGGAACAAGTACCCTCTTGGAATGGCTCTAAGGCAGTGGTCATCAACCCTGTCCCCAGGGCCCACTAACAGGCCAGGTTTGCAAGATAACTGAAATACATCACAGGCGATATCATTTGCTGCTCAGTGATTGCAGTATTCTAGTCTGCATCTCCCCAAGGTAATACATAAAACCTGGCCTGTTAGTGGGCCCTGAGGACAGGGTTGATGACCACTGGTCTAAGGGGTCTGCAGACATGGGAGCTCAGATGCAGAAAATTGCCTTCTGGTGTCCTCAAAAGATAGAAGAAGCAGATTACCATTCAGCATCTACCTTGAAAATAAATTCTTGTTTTTTGAAAAATTATGCTTTGGTAGGGCTGAAATATTTGGCTTATCAGGAGAGTTTACCTTCTTATTGGCCTAACTATGAGTGGTATTGTTGGGCTGTCTTTTCCAACTAGTAAGAAACTCCAGCCCTTCTCATAAATACATAATAAAAATGCACCCAACTTGCAGCTGGACTCCCTGATTATTTGCAGATCCTACATTATGGAGAATCCACATTTGACACCTTTAAGGGGGGAGGGGGTGCAGATACCTGTCTAAAGACGGCCACACAGTCTGCAGGCAGGACGTCATCTGACGCCCCCCGTTGTGTTCTGGGAACACTTGGCTCCCAGAGCACAGCGGGAGCCAGTCAGCAGGCGCAGCGTGACTCGCGCATGCGCCTTAGGAAACCGGGCAGTGAAGCCGTAGCGATTCACTTCCTGGTTCCCTTAACCGAGGATGGCGGGGGGGAGCAGAGTGACGAGCGATCGCTCGTCCTCTGCTGCGGACGGCGCTGGACAGATAAGTGTGCCGATATTAAAAGTCAGCAGCTGCAGTATTTGTAGCTGCTGACTTTTAATATTTTTTTTTTCAGCAGACATCCGCTTTAAGGTCAACAATGCAGAACTGAAATATCTGGTTGGGACAGAAATGCTGGGACAGTAGCTGTAAATGTTGCACTGAATTCCTGTTGCTAGAGTTGAGCAACAAAATACGTGGCCATCTTAGACAACCAACCTACTGGGTGGCTGAAGAACCTCAGCTTCTTGCATGTAAGGATACCAGGGATTGATGGGACATAGAGATACATTGACTATGGTGGTTCATGCCTGCTCTGTAGAGGGAAGAAGTATAGTTCACCCAGCTAGCATTATGCAGTCCACCATTAAGTGTCCCCATAGCAACATCCAACTACCTGCTGTGCTGCCTTCACATGGCAGGCTTGTATGCCGTCCAGGCTATGGCCCCCTACCACTCCGTCATATGGCAAAAGTCAATCGATTTGAAATACACAGCATGATTTGCTTTTTTGCCATCCTTGCTGATAGAGAACAGATGATTCATTTGAAAGGGTTGTAGGCAAGAT
This sequence comes from Rana kukunoris, assembly GCA_029574335.1. Classification (NCBI taxonomy): domain Eukaryota; kingdom Metazoa; phylum Chordata; class Amphibia; order Anura; family Ranidae; genus Rana; species Rana kukunoris. The sequence goes on along the minus strand of JAJQKJ010001371.1, from coordinate 6,064 downwards.
TGCTTACAACTTGCCCTATGAATTCTGAGATTCTTACACTAGAGACTGACTGTGTCTATTAAATGTAACATGATCAAACACATCATTTCCTTCAAATAATGCAAACTCCTCTCTTTGATTAATATTAATGTGCCTTACGTTGTTAGATAATTCATCTCAAATATTTTGAATTGATTGCATTTTATTTTTCCACGCTAAATTGGGCACAAAGTATACGATAAACTAGTGTTTTTTTTTTTTTTACATTCATAGGTATATTATTGAGCTGAAACTTGATTATTTGGTTTACTGTATGTACTTGTTTAGAGTGTACGTTTCCTTATGAACCCTTAAAAAATGTGCTGTTACAGTGCATGGTCAATTTTCTAAATTTGTTATTCTTTATAGACAGAACAGTGTTGGACTTACATTAATTATTTAGCATGGTAAAAAATAAATGCTATTTTTTAACATTGCATTTTGTTTTTTTAAAGTGGTTGTAAACCTCAGACATGATATATGAACAAAGCATATCATTCTAGTGTGTACTGTCTCAATTAAGTGCACTAAGTGTCATTTCTGTCTGCTGCTTCATTCCTCTGCTCTCAGCATGAGTCACTTATGACAAGTTTTTTTCTGACACCAAGAGAAAAAAGGCGACAGGGGAAGAACCTACAGCTGATTGACCGCCTCAGCTCTGTTCATGTGTGCTGTGTGAAGGGGGTGTATCCCTCCCTTCCAACCAGCTGTCAGAGCTCTCCTCACTCAGCTCTCCGCCCTCTTTTTTCTAACGGCTTTATAGATTCTGGACTTTGAACGCATGTATGAATGAATGAATGAATGAAAACTTCTATAGCGCGGCACATGCAAAGTAAATCGCCTCTGGGCGCTTGTTGTTCCTGTCTCCTTTGATATCAAAAGAGATGAGTCTTGATCTTTCTCCTGAATGCTAAGTGATTTTCCTCCAACCGAATGCTGGTTGGTAAATCTCCTTTGGACTTGTAGTTGGCAAGAGAAGAGAAGACTGCAGATAAACGGGTACAACCTATGTAGGATGATTTGTTTCATTTCTGTGTATCACCAGATGCCAGTCACCTCTCTGGGTATAGAAGGGAAAAAAGGTATATACCGTGGTATATATATCACCGCGCTGTTCAAATATCACAAATGTAAGCAGCCAACACTACAAAATAGATCAATTTTGAAAACATACAAACAAAGAATAAGTGTAGCGCTAAAATTAAAATTAAAGAAAGGCTAATACTTAATATAGTCCTTTTAACAAATGAAATGTCCAAAATGTGAAAAAAAGTTCATATTGTCGATCCAAAACTTTTCAATCACCCCTAGTAGTGACTCAATAAATAACAAGGTGAGTGTTAGAGGATCCGCCACCAGTGTAGTGAAACATAAGAGGCTTACCGGAAGACAAGGATCTGAGTAAGCATATACTCATCAGATCACATAAGGCTTCAAACGATATCCGGAAATCGGGATATAGTTATAGATGTTATATATTCAAGATGAGACTCCTGGAATATCCTTATAGATGGTACGTTGAATCCACGGAAACCATTGAATTGGTTATGGACGTGTAAACTCAAGTAAAGTGATTACCATGAATGGTAATCATTAAATTGCCAAAAAAATAAAATAAAAAGTGCACATAGCGTGATTCTGTATAACAAAGTTCTCCAATTTTAATAAAAAATAATTGCACTTACATTTATGTAGGATACAACAAGCGCTTAGTATAATATAGCAGTGGGGTCAGTGGGGTCTCCCGACGCGTTTCGTTCCCTTAGAACGTCATCTGGGGCACTCCTCTCTGGGTATATGGAAGGGTTTACAACCAGTTTAATGTTCCTAAACTGTAAAACAAATGATTTTACACTATGTTGTTTGGTTCCTTGGATTGATACTTACCCTGGGAATTAACAAGTAATGAGCACAGTTTGACCTATTTTGTACAGAAGGATCAGAAATTGAGTTCTCTTGAGATTAGAGGTGGAAGAAGTAGAGGGAGTACTGATTTGCTGAGCACTTTAACCACTTCAGCCCCGGAAGGATTTACCCCCTTCCTGACCAGAGCACTTTTTGTGATTCGGCACTGCGTCGCTTTAACTGACAATTGCGCGGTCGTGCGATGTGGCTCCCAAACAAAATTGGCGTCCTTTTTTCCCCACAAATAGAGCTTTCTTTTGGTGGTATTTGATCATCTCTGCGGTTTTTATTTTTTGCACTATAAACAAAAATAGAGCCACTATTTTGAAAAAAATTCAATATTTTTTACATTTTGCTATAATATATATCCCCAAAAAATATCTAAAAAAACGATTTTTTTCCTCAGTTTAGGCCGATACGTATTCTTCTACATATTTTTTGTAAAAAAAATCGCAATTAGCATTTATTGATTGGTTTGCGCAAAATTTATAGCGTTTACAAAAAAGGGGGTAGTTTTATGGCATTTTTATTATTTTTTTTTACTAGTAATAGTGGCGATCAGCGGTTTTTTTTCAGCACCGAGACATTATGGCGACACATCGGACAATTTTGACACATTTTTGGGACCATTGGCATTTTTATAGCGATCAATGCTATAAAAATGCATTGGATTACTATAAAAATGCCATTGGCAGTGAAGGGGTTAACACTAGGGGGCAGGGAAGGGGTTAAGTGTGTTCCTGGTGTGTTCTAACTGTATGGGGGGGGGGGGTGGACTCACTGATCTTCTGTCCATACATTGTATGAACAGGAGATCAGCGTTTCCCCACTGATAAGACCGAGAGCTTTGTGTTTACACACAAAGCTCCCGGTCCCCGCTCTGTAACGAATGAGCGCGCGTGCACGGCGGCGATCGCGCCCGCCTGGCGCGCGCGCCCCCTAGCGGCCGCAAAAGATAGGACGTAGAGCTACGTGCTCTCACCTAGCAGTGCCGCCGTATAACTGCGGTGGGCGGTCAGCAAGCAGTTAAAGAACACTGTTTGATATAAAAACTAAATAACGCCATGACTAATGGGATTTTTGGGACCTATTTGCACTGAATAATATACATATATTTGACAGGATGTAGTTTTGGCACATCTGTGTATTTAGATGTATAAATTTAATTTATATTTATTTGGGAACACTATATGAATTTTTATAACTTTTTTTTCTGTAAGTAGTGTAATTAAACACAGTGCACACATCCTTCAGGACAATAAATAAAAAATAAAAACGTTCCTATTAAAATATAGTACACCAGGATGGCAGGAATTGCGCACTAAGTATATCATACCTTTCACTAGTAAATATTAATATATTTTGCATGCCCCATTATCTTACACTAGTGGTGGTGCAGTTGAAATATACAGTATCTCTCAAAATAGTGGTGGCCAAACAAAATATTGACACTTTAGGCCCAGTTTGGACATTTTCACTCGGGATGTACTCACTTTTGTTGCCAGTGGTTTAGACATTAATGGCTGTGTGTTGAATTAATTTGAGGGGACAGCACATTTACACTGCTATACAAGCTGTACACTCACTACTTTACATTGTAGAAAAGGGGGTTATTTACTAAAGTCAAATCCACTTTGTACTACAAGTGCAAAGAGCACTTGAAATTGCACTGAAAGTGCACTTGGAAGTTCAGTTGCTGTAGATCCGAGGGGGAAATGAAAGGAAAATAAAAAAAACAGCCTTTTAGCTTGCACATGATTGGATAATACAATCAACAGAGCTTCCCCTCATTTCAGATCTACCCCTCAGATTTATAGCGACTGTACTTCCAAGTACACTTTCAGTGCAATTTTAAGTGCACTTTGCGATTGTAGTGCAAAGTGAATTTGCCTTTCGTAAATAACCCCCAAAGTGTAATTTATTCAGTGTTGTCACATGAAAAGATATAATAAAACATTTACAAAAAGGTGAGGGGTGTACTCACTTTTGTGACATACGGTGTGTGTATGTTTCTAAATATATATACACACACAGAAAAATACGTTTTTAACGCGTCACCATTTTTTTTAGGTAAATGTATTTCTAAAGGTGCTATTGACATGAAATGTTCACTGCATGTCGGTAACAACCCACGCAATCCATACATACAAAGAAACCAAAAAATAAGTTCAGAAATTATGTTATGCGTAATAAAATGGAACATATGAAGAAAAGTAGGTACCAAAAGGCATAGAAAGCCAAGATACCAGCTGAAACCCATCAGTAATTAGAAAGAAATCCTGCTCCTTGTCCGTGAAAATTAATATCAGCTGGTTCAGTCTCAACTGATGGTGTATAAAAAGGTGTCTCATTACCAAGGTGTTACACAAGAAACATCTCATGATGGGTAAAAGCAAAGAGCTCTCTTAAGACCTTCACAAGCTTATTGTTGCAAAACATACTGATGGCTATAAAAAGGGCTTTCTAAACTTCTGAATTTTCCAGTGAGCACTGTTGGGGCCATAATCGGGAAGTGGAAAGAACATAATTTTATCATAAAACGGCCATGACCAGGTGCTCCTCGCAAGATTTCTGACAGAGGAGTGAAACAAATTATCTATTTCACAGATGTACAGTATAACAATATAAATTTGCTGTCCCCTCAAAAGCTTAACACACAGCTATTAATGTCCAAACTGCTGGCAACAAAAGCGAGTACACCTCCACCAAATTGGACCCAATTAGCCATTTTCTTTCCCCCAGTGTCACGTGACTCGCTAGTGTTACAATGTCTCAGGTGTGAATGGGGAGCAGGTGTGTTAAATTTGGTGTTATCGCTCTCACTCTCTCATACTGGTCACTGGAAGTTCAACATGGCACCTCATGGCAAAGAACTCTCTGAGGACCTAAAATAAAGAATTGTTGCTTTACATAAAGATGGCCTAAGCTATAAGATTGCCAAAACCCTGAAACTGAGCTGCAGCATAGTGGCCAAGACCATATAGCGACCATATTGCGGTTTAACAAGACAGGTTCCACTCAGAACAGGTTGACCAAAGAAGTTGAGGGTACAGAAAATGTACACTGTTATACAAGCTCACTCACGCCTCTTACATTGTAAAAAAGTGTCATTTCAGTGTTGTCACATGAAAAGATTCAATAAAATATTTACAAAAATGTGAGGGGTGTACTTTTGTGAGATATTGTGTATGTATGTATGTGTATATATTAGGGTTTTTACCAATACCGATACTGGTATTGGTACCGAGTATTTGCGGGAGTACTTGTACTCCCGCAAATACCCCCGATACCTAAATAGACTACTCCCCCCCCCGCCGCTGCCATGTCGAAAGCCGCCACATCGCTCCGCCGCATCGAAAGCCGCCGTATGGGTTAAACGGCGTGCGGGAACATCACAGCTTTCATTTGAATAGCTGTAGTGTTCCCGCTACGTATAGACACTCCCCCTTGCTCAGGATTGGATGGGTGATCGTGATCTGTCCAATCCCGAGCAAGGGGGAGTGTCTATACACGCGGGCAAAACAGCTATTCAAATGAATGCTGTGATGATCTCCGTGCGGCGGTGGCGGCTTTCGGCGGCTAGGTATGGAGGGACATGGCTGGAGGGACATGGCTGCATATGTGGGGGACATGGCTGCATATGTGGGGGACATGGCTGCATTTGGTATTCGGTATCGGTATTCGGTATCGGGGCGACTACTTGAAAAAAAGTATCTGTACTTGTACTCGGTCCTAAAAAAGTGGTATCGGGACAACCCTAGTATATATTGTGAACTTTGGGGGTTCTTTAGCTCCGCGAGACAAGTGCGTAAACCGTGTCAGTAAAGCAAAGGGTCTTTATTGCGACCAAAACAAAACAAAATAATGCTTTCTTCAGCACCAGGAAAACGTCACAACAAAAAAAGTCCTGCTTGTTTCCAGCATAAATTAGAAAAGTCTTTCTTCAGCACAGCAAAATAAACAACAGAAAGGCACATACAATTTTGTAAGAAGTCCACCAGTCCTTCCTGCAGACACAGCTTCACCTCCAAACTACTCCACCCTCTGTCAGGACTTCCTTTCCTTTTAACTCACTTCCTGGAAGTGGTTAACCCCCTTGTGTGCCTGAGCCAGGGCAGAAGGGGAAGGCTTCTCTTCCCTT
>JAJQKJ010002050.1:0-67754 GCA_029574335.1 Rana kukunoris | reverse complement strand
CTTTTTGTGATTCGGCACTGCGTCACTTTAACTGACAATTGCCGCGGTCGTGCGCCGTGGCTCCAAACAAAATTGGCGTCCTTTTTTTCCCACAAATAGAGCTTTCTTTTGGTGGTATTTGATCATCTCTGCGGTTTTATATTTTTGCGCTATAAACAAAAATAGAGCGACTATTTTGAAAAAAAATGCAATATTTTTTTACATTTTGCTATAATAATATTCTTTCCCAAAAAATGATTTTAAAAAAACATTATTTTTCCTCAGTTTAGGCCGATAACGTATTCTTCTACATATTTTTCGTTAAAAAAAAAATCGCAATTAGCGTTTATTGATTGGTTTGCGCAAAATTTATAGCGTTTACAAAAAAGGGGGTAGTTTTAAGGCATTTTTTATTAATTTTTTTTTTTTTACTAGTAATGGCGGCGATCAGCGTTTTTTTTCGGTACTGCGATATTATGGCGGACACATCGGACACTTTTGACACATTTTTGGGACAATTGGCATTTTTATAGCGATCAATGCTATAAAAATGCATTGGATTACTATAAAAATGCCATTGGCAGTGAAGGGGTTAACACTAGGGGGCGGGGAAGGGGTTAAGTGTGTTCCTATTTGTGTTCTTACTGTGTGGGGGGGGGGGTGGACTCACTAGGGGGAATCATTGATCTTCCGTTCATACATTGTTTACACGCACAGCTCCCGTTCCCCACTCTGTAACGAACGAGCGCGCGGGCCTGGCGGCGATCGCGCCCGCCGGGCACGCGCCCCCTAGTGGCCGCGAAAGTCCCGACGTAGAGCTACGGGCTCTCGCGTAGGACTGCCGACCTGCCGCCGTATAACTGCGGCGGCTGGTCGGCAAGTGGTTAATGTCTAAACCACTGGCAACAAAAGTCGGGACACCCCATAAGGAAAAATTTCCAAATTGGGCCCACTTTGGGGTGTACTGACCTTTGTCACATACTGTATGTATATCGGGGTCCCTGCGCTCGGGGGAGGTGACAGGGGCTCTCATGTAGGTTGGAGGAAAATCCCACCAATCGGGGCCTTTCACACCTCCTGATATTTATTGGACCCCCAGAGGAAGAATCTTACCTTGATTTCAGCCACACAACCTGAGAAACAAAGAAAAGAAAATGTTCAGAAATGGAAACAAAGTATCCCAGGTATCATCTCCGTCCCCCCCCCCCCCCCCCGGCTATGGATGGAACTTCTTTCACATTATAAAATGACTTCACTTGTTTGGAGGACTTTATCAGCCAAGGTTCCTCCAGAGTGAAGGGTCACTTTACTGTCCTTCAACCTTTAGGGGGCCGAACTGTGGGCAGTGGGAGGTATAGTGTCCCATCATTGGTGTCAGTGGGAGGTATAGTGTCCCATCATTGGTGTCAGTGGGAGGTATAGTGTCCCTTCATTGGTGTCAGTGGGAGGAATAGTGTCCCATCATTGGTGTCAGTGGGAGGAATAGTGCCCCATCATTGGTGTCAGTGGGAGGAATAGTGCCCCATCATTGGTGTCAGTGGGAGGTATAGTGTCCCATCATTGGTGTCAGTGGGAGGTATAGTGTCCCATCATTGGTGTCAGTGGGGGGGAATAGTGTCCCATCATTGGTGTCAGTGGGGGGGAATAGTGTCCCATCATTGGTATCAGTGGGTGGAATAGTGTCCCATCATTGGTGTCAGTGGGAGGAATAGTGTCCCATCATTGGTGTCAGTGGGAGGAATAGTGTCCCATCATTGGTGTCAGTGGGAGGAATAGTGTCCCATCATTGGTGTCAGTGGGAGGAATAGTGTCCCATCATTGGTGTCAGTGGGGGGGAATAGTGTCCCATCATTGGTGTCAGTGGGAGGAATAGTGTCCCATCATTGGTGTCAGTGGGAGGAATAGTGTCCCATCATTGGTGTCAGTGGGAGGAATAGTGTCCCATCATTGGTGTCAGTGGGAGGAATAGTGTCCCATCATTGGTGTCAGTGGGAGGAATAGTGTCCCATCATTGGTGTCAGTGGGAGGAATAGTGTCCCATCATTGGTGTCAGTGGGGGGGGAATAGTGTCCCATCATTGGTGTCAGTGGGAGGAATAGTGTCCCATCATTGGTGTCAGTGGGGGGGAAATAGTGTCCCATCATTGGTGTCAGTGGGAGGAATAGTGTCCCATCATTGGTGTCAGTGGGGGGAATAGTGTCCCATCATTGGTGTCAGTGGGAGGAATAGTGTCCCATCATTGGTGTCTGTGAGGAATAGTGTCCCATCATTGGTGTCAGTGGGAGGAATAGTGTCCCATCATTGGTGTCAGTGGGAGGAATAGTGTCCCATCATTGGTGTCAGTGGGAGGAATAGTGTCCCATCATTGGTGTCAGTGGGAGGAATAGTGTCCCATCATTGGTGTCAGTGGGGGGGAATAGTGTCCCATCATTGGTGTCAGTGGGAGGAATAGTGTCCCATCATTGGTGTCAGTGGGAGGAATAGTGTCCCATCTTTGGTGTCAGTGGGGGGAATAGTGTCCCATCATTGGTGTCAGTGGGAGGAATAGTGTCCCATCATTGGTATCAGTGCAGGGAATAGTGTCCCATCATTGGTGTCAGTGGGAGGAATAGTGTCCCATCATTGGTGTCAGTGGGAGGAATAGTGTCCCATCATTGGTGTCAGTGGGGGGGAATAGTGTCCCATCATTGGTGTCAGTGGGAGGAATAGTGTCCCATCATTGGTGTCAGTGGGAGGAATAGTGTCCCATCATTGGTGTCAGTGGGAGGAATAGTGTCCCATCATTGGTGTCAGTGGGAGGAATAGTGTCCCATCATTGGTGTCAGTGGGAGGAATAGTGTCCCATCATGGTGTCAGTGGGAGGAATAGTGTCCCATCATTGGTGTCAGTGGGGGGGAATAGTGTCCCCATCATTGGTGTCAGTGGGAGGAATAGTGTCCCATCATTGGTGTCAGTGGGAGGAATAGTGTCCCATCATTGGTGTCAGTGGGGGGAATAGTGTCCCATCATTGGTGTCAGTGGGAGGAATAGTGTCCCATCATTGGTGTCAGTGGGGGGAATAGTGTCCCATCATTGGTGTCAGTGGGAGGAATAGTGTCCCATCATTGGTGTCAGTGGGGGGAATAGTGTCCCATCATTGGTGTCAGTGGGGAGGAATAGTGTCCCATCATTGGTGTCAGTGGGAGGAATAGTGTCCCATCATTGGTGTCAGTGGGAGGAATAGTGTCCCATCATTGGTGTCAGTGGAGGAGAATAGTGTCCCATCATTGGTGTCAGTGGGAGGAATAGTGTCCCATCATTGGTGTCAGTGGGAGGAATAGTGTCCCATCATTGGTGTCAGGGGGAATAGTGTCCCATCATTGGTGTCAGTGGGAGGAATAGTGTCCCATCATTGGTGTCAGTGGGAGGAATAGTGTCCCATCATTGGTGTCAGTGGGGGGGAATAGTGTCCCATCATTGGTGTCAGTGGGAGGAATAGTGTCCCATCATTGGTGTCAGTGGGAGGAATAGTGTCCCATCATTGGTGTCAGTGGGGGGAATAGTGTCCCATCATTGGTGTCAGTGGGAGGAAGTGTCCCATCATTGGTGTCAGTGGGGGGAATAGTGTCCCATCCTTGGTGTCAGTGGGGGGAATAGTGTCCCATCATTGGTGTCAGTGGGAGGAATAGTGTCCCATCATTGGTGTCAGTGGGAGGAATAGTGTCCCATCATTGGTGTCAGTGGGAGGAATTAGTGTCCCATCATTAGTGTCAGTGGGGGGAATAGTGTCCCATCATTGGTGTCAGTGGGAGGAATAGTGTCCCATCATTGGTGTCAGTGGGGGGGAATAGTGTCCCATCATTGGTGTCAGTGGGAGGAATAGTGTCCCATCATTGGTGTCAGTGGGGGGAATAGTGTCCCATCATTGGTGTCAGTGGGAGGAATAGTGTCCCATCATTGGTGTCAGTGGGGGGGGGGATAGTGTCCCATCATTGGTGTCAGTGGGAGGAATAGTGTCCCATCATTGGTGTCAGTGGGAGGAATAGTGTCCCATCATTGGTGTCAGTGGGAGGAAAGTAGTGTCCCATCATTGGTGTCAGTTGGGGGGAATAGTGTCCCATCATTGGTGTCAGTGGGGGGAATAGTGTCCCTCATTGGTGTCAGTGGGAGGAATAGTGTCCCATCATTGGTGTCAGTGGGAGGAATAGTGTCCCATCATTGGTGTCAGTGGGAGGAATAGTGTCCCATCATTGGTGTCAGTGGGAGGAATAGTGTCCCATCATTGGTGTCAGTGGGAGGAATAGTGTCCCATCATTGGTGTCAGTGGGGGGAATAGTGTCCCATCATTGGTGTCAGTGGGGGGAATAGTGTCCCATCATTGGTGTCAGTGGGAGGAATAGTGTCCCATCATTGGTGTCAGTGGGGGGAATAGTGTCCCATCATTGGTGTCATTGGGAGGAATAGTGTCCCATCATTGGTGTCATTGGGAGGAATAGTGTCCCATCATTGGTGTCGGTGGGAGGAATAGTGTCCCATCATTGGTGTCGGTGGGAGGAATAGTGTCCCATCATTGGTGTCGGTGGGAGGAGTAGTGTCCCATCATTGGTGTCGGTGGGGGGAATAGTGTCCCATCATTGGTGTCGGTGGGGGGGAATAGTGTCCCATCATTGGTGTCAGTGGGAGGAATAGTGTCCCATCATTGGTGTCAGTGGGAGGAGGAATAGTGTCCCATCATTGGTGTCAGGGGGGGGGGGGGATAGTGTCCCATCATTGGTGTCAGTGGGAGGAATAGTGTCCCATCATTGGTGTCAGTGGGAGGAATAGTGTCCCATCATTGGTGTCAGTGGGGGGGAATAGTGTCCCATCATTGGTGTCAGTGGGGGGGAATAGTGTCCCATCATTGGTGTCAGTGGGGGGAATAGTGTCCCATCATTGGTGTCAGTGGGGGGAATAGTGTCCCATCATTGGTGTCAGTGGGAGGAATAGTGTCCCATCATTGGTGTCAGTGGGAGGAATAGTGTCCCATCATTGGTGTCAGTGGGGGGAATAGTGTCCCATCATTGGTGTCAGTGGGAGGAATAGTGTCCCATCATTGGTGTCAGTGGGAGGAATAGTGTCCCATCATTGGTGTCAGTGGGAGAATAGTGTCCCATCATTGGTGTCAGTGGGGAGGAATAGTGTCCCATCATTGGTGTCAGTGGGAGGAATAGTGTCCCATCATTGGTGTCGGTGGGAGGAATAGTGTCCCATCATTGGTGTCATTGGGAGGAATAGTGTCCCATCATTGGTGTCGTGTGGGAGGAATAGTGTCCCATCATTGGTGTGTCGGTGGGAGGAATAGTGTCCCATCATTGGTGTCGGTGGGAGGAGTAGTGTCCCATCATTGGTGTCGGTGGGGGGAATAGTGTCCATCATTGGTGTCGGTGGGGGGGAATAGTGTCCCATCATTGGTGTCAGTGGGAGGAATAGTGTCCCATCATTGGTGTCAGTGGGAGGAATAGTGTCCCATCATTGGTGTCAGTGGGGGGAATAGTGTCCCATCATTGGTGTCAGTGGGGGGAAATAGTGTCCCATCATTGGTGTCAGTGGGGAGGATAGTGTCCCATCATTGGTGTCAGTGGGAGGAATAGTGTCCCATCATTGGTGTCAGTGGGGGAATAGTGTCCCATCATGGTGTCAGTGGGAGGAATAGTGTCCATCATTGGTGTCAAAGGGAGGAATAGTGTCCCATCATTGGTGTCAGTGGGGGGAATAGTGTCCCATCATTGGTGTCAGTGGGGGGAATAGTGTCCCATCATTGGTGTCAGTGGGAGGAATAGTGTCCCATCATTGGTGTCAGTGGGGGGAATAGTGTCCCATCATTGGTGTCAGTGGGGGGAATAGTGAGGGAATCATCCCATCATTGGTGTCAGTGGGGGGAATAGTGTCCCATCATTGGTGTCAGTGGGAGGAATAGTGTCCCATCATTGGTGTCAGTGGGAGGAATAGTGTCCCATCATTGGTGTCAGTGGGGGAATAGTGTCCCATCATTGGTGTCAGTGGGGGAATAGTGTCCCATCATTGGTGTCAGTGGGGGGGAATAGTGTCCCATCATTGGTGTCAGTGGGGGGAATAGTGTCCATCATGGTGTCAGTGGAAGGAATAGTGTCCCATCATTGGTGTCAGTGGGGGAAATAGTGTCCCATCATTGGTGTCATTGGGAGGAATAGTGTCCCATCATTGGTGTCGGTGGGAGGAATAGTGTCCCATCATTGGTGTCGGTGGGAGGGAATAGTGTGTCCCATCATTGGTGTCGGTGTGGAGGAGTAGTGTCCCATCATTGGTGTCGGTGGGGGGAATAGTGTCCCATCATTGGTGTCGGTGGGGGGGAATAGTGTCCCATCATTGGTGTCAGTGGGAGGAATAGTGTCCCATCATTGGTGTCAGTGGGAGGAATAGTGTCCCATCCATCATTGGTGTCAGTCAGTGGGGGGGGGGGGGATAGTGTCCCATCATTGGTGTCAGTGGGAGGAATAGTCCCCCATCATTGGTGTCAGTGGGAGGAATAGTGTCCCATCATTGGTGTCAGTGGGGGGGAATAGTGTCCCATCATTGGTGTCAGTGGGGGGGAATAGTGTCCCATCATTGGTGTCAGTGGGGGGAATAGTGTCCCATCATTGGTGTCAGTGGGGGGGAATAGTGTCCCATCATTGGTGTCAGTGGGAGGAATAGTGTCCCATCATTGGTGTCAGTGGGAGGAATAGTGTCCCATCATTGGTGTCAGTGGGGGGAATAGTGTCCCATCATTGGTGTCAGTGGGAGGAATAGTGTCCCATCATTGGTGTCAGTGGGGGGAATAGTGTCCCATCATTGGTGTCTCAGTGGGAGGAATAGTGTCCCATCATTGGTGTCGGTGGGAGGAATAGTGTCCCATCATTGGTGTCGGTGGGAGGAATAGTGTCCCATCATTGTGTGTCGGTGGGAGGAATAGTGTGTCATTGGTGTCATTGGGAGGAATAGTGTCCCATCATGGTGTCGGTGGGAGGAATAGTGTCCCATCATTGGTGTCGGTGGGAGGAATAGTGCCCCATCATTGGTGTCGGTGGGGAAGTAGTGTCCCATCATTGGTGTCGGTGGGGGGAATATTGTCCCATCATTGGTGTCGGTGGGGGGGAATAGTGTCCATCATTGGTGTCAGTGGGAGGGGAATCCACGGTATAGTGTCCCATCATTGGTGTCAGTGGGGAGGAATAGTTGTCACAATCATTGGTGTCAGTTGGGGGGAATAGTGTCCCATCATTGGTGTCAGTGGGGGGAATAGTGTCCCATTCATTGGGTGTCACTGGGAGGAATAGTGTCCCATCATTGGTGTCAGTGGGAGGAATAGTGTCCCATCATTGGTGTCAAAGGGAGGAATAGTGTCCCATCATTGGTGTCGGTGGGGGGGAATAGTGTCCCATCATTGGTGTCAGTGGGAGGAATAGTGTCCCATCATTGGTGTCAGTGGGAGGAATAGTGTCCCATCATTGGTGTCAAAGGGAGGAATAGTGTCCCATCATTGGTGTCAGTGGGGGGAATAGTGTCATCATTGGTGTCAGTGGGAGGAATAGTGTCCCATCATTGGTGTCAGTGGGAGGAATAGTGTCCCATCATTGGTGTCAGTGGGGGGAATAGTGTCCCATCATTGGTGTCAGTGGGGGGAATAGTGTCCCATCATTGGTGTCAGTGGGGGGAATAGTGTCCCATCATTGGTGTCAGTGGGAGGAATAGTGTCCCATCATTGGTGTCAGTGGGAGGAATAGTGTCCCATCATTGGTGTCATTGGGAGGAATAGTGTCCCATCATTGGTGTCAGTGGGGGGAATAGTGTCCCATCATTGGTGTCAGTGGGGGGAATAGTGTCCCATCATTGGTGTCAGTGGAAGGAATAGTGTCCCATCATTGGTGTCAGTGGGAGGAATAGTGTCCCATCATTGGTGTCAGTGGGGGGAATAGTGTCCCATCATTGGTGTCAGTGGGAGGAATAGTGTCCCATCATTGGTGTCAGTGGGAGGAATAGTGTCCCATCATTGGTGTCGGTGGGAGGAGTAGTGTCCCATCATTGGTGTCAGTGGGGGGGGATATTACCCCAAGGTCCAGAAAAAAGCAGGCAAAGGCCTGCAGTTGGGGCCCCTGGCTCTAGGGGTCCCTGTGGTTGACATTGCACTTTATGATGACTTTGTAGTTCTAAGACCATCACTGGACAAAGCCAACAGAATGACACCAATTGTCTTTTTAGCTGCCTGTAGGGCCTCATTTCCAATATAGTGGATTACTTTTCAGAGGGCTGAAGGAGTACAAGTGGCAACCACAGCAAGTCAACAAACCTGTCCGGCTGCAAGTTATGTTTAGTTGTCGGGGGAGGAGGAATCAAGACCAAAGCTCAACTGCCTCTTTTTACCACCTGCTTGCTGTCCATGTTGGTTTAGCCGAGTTCCCCCGAGATCTGGAATTTTTTTTAGGGGTTCCTCTGGGATAAGGTTGGTATAGATGGAGATTGTACCGGGGATTATAAAAACAATCACAATGTATGGAGGGAGCTATGACTGTCAGTCTGATATGGACTACAAACAGGTCTCCCTCTATTCATCTCCATTACATTGGGGGGGGGGGGGTTGTAGTTTATACAAAGGCAATGCTTTTCTAGCTGCTCAACTGGTATTTTTCTGTACTTGCTGAAAATGTTTTTAGCCTGAAAAAGGAGAACTAGGGCCACTACATCTAAGAAATGGTGAGCTGAAATATATTTAATTTTAGTTCTTGGGTTTAGATATCCTTTTGTTTTAAAATGTTTACAAAATAAATAAAATTACTCAGGATAATGAACCTACACAGCGTGATCCTCATCTCTCCACCGGAGGGCAGTATTCAGATTTATGACTATACCTGGGATAGACCTTTCTAGTAAGCAATGCCCCATCTCTCCACCGGAGGGCAGTATTCAGATCTATGACTATACCGGCGATAGGCCTTTCTAGTAAGCAATTCCCCATCTCTCCACCGGAGGGCGGTATTCAGATCTATGACTATACCGGCGATAGGCCTTTCTAGTAAGCAATTCCCCATCTCTCCACCGGAGGGCAGTATTCAGATTTATGACTATACCTGGGATAGACCTTTCTAGTAAGCAATGCCCCATCTCTCCACCGGAGGGCGGTATTCAGATTTATGACTAAACCGGCGATAGACCTTTCTAGTAAGCAATGCCCCATCTCTCCACCGGAGGGCAGTATTCAGATTTATGACTATACCGGCGATTAGGGTTGTCACGATACCACTTTTTTAGGACTGAGTACAAGTACCGATACTTTTTTTCATGTAGTCGCTGATACCGAATACCGATACTTTTTTTAAATGAGTCCCCAAATGCAGCCATGTCCCCCCACATATATCCAGCCATGTCCCCCCCATATATTGCAGCCATGTCTCCCATATATGCAGCCATGCCCCCCACATATATCCAGCCATGTCCCCCCACATATATCCAGCCATGCCCCCCCCATATATGCAGTCATGTCCCCCATATATGCAGCCATGTCCCCCCACAGATGCAGCCATGTCCCCCCACAGATGCAGCCATGTCCCCCCACAGATGCAGCCATGTCCCCCCACAGATGCAGCCATGTCCCCCCACAGATGCAGCCATGTCCCCCACAGATGCAGCCATATCCCCCCACAGATGCAGCCATATCCCCCCACAGATGCAGCCATGTCCCCCCACAGATGCAGCCATGTCCCCCCACAGATGCAGCCATGTCCCCCCACAGATGCAGCCATGTCCCCCCACAGATGCAGCCATGTCCTGTCCCCCCACAGATGCAGCCATGTCCTGTCCCCCCACAGATGCAGCCATGTCCTGTCCCCCCACAGATGCAGCCATGTCCTGTCCCCCCACAGATGCAGCCATGTCCTGTCCCCCCACAGATGCAGCCATGTCCTGTCCCCCCACAGATGCAGCCATGTCCTGTCCCCCACAGATGCAGCCATGTCCTGTCCCCCACAGATGCAGCCATGTCCTGTCCCCCACAGATGCAGCCATGTCCTGTCCCCCACAGATGCAGCCATGTCCTGTCCCCCCACAGATGCAGCCATGTCCTGTCCCCCCACAGATGCAGCCATGTCCTGTCCCCCCACAGATGCAGCCATGTCCTGTCCCCCCACAGATGCAGCCATGTCCTGTCCCCCCACAGATGCAGCCATGTCCTGTCCCCCCACAGATGCAGCCATGTCCTGTCCCCCCACAGATGCAGCCATGTCCTGTCCCCCCACAGATGCAGCCATGTCCTGTCCCCCCACAGATGCAGCCATGTCCTGTCCCCCCACAGATGCAGCCATGTCCTGTCCCCCCACAGATGCAGCCATGTCCTGTCCCCCCACAGATGCAGCCATGTCCTGTCCCCCCACAGATGCAGCCATGTCCTGTCCCCCCACAGATGCAGCCATGTCCAAAACAGATCCGTCCAATCCCGAGAAGGGGAGTGTCTTTACATGGCGCGGCGGGGATTACAAGTATTTAAACGAAAGCTGCCTGTAATGCGGCGCTGTAATGCAAGGGGATTAACGCGGCGGCTTTGCGGTACGTGGCGGTGGCGGGGGGAAGTATTCTATTCAGGTATCGGGGGTATTTGCGGGAGTACAAGTACTCCCGCAAATACTCGGTATCGGTCCCGATACCTATACTGGTATCGGTATCGGGACAACCCTACGCGGCGGCGATAGACCTTTCTAGTAAGCAATGCCCCATCTCTCCACCGGAGGGCGGTATTCAGATCTATGACTATACCTGGAATAGACCTTTCTAGTCAGCAATGCCCCATCTCTCCACCGGAGGGCAGTATTCAGATCTATGACTATACCGGTGATGGACCTTTCTTGTAAGCAATGCCCCATCTCTCCACCGGAGGGCGGTATTCAGATCTGACTATACCTGGGATAGACCTTTTTAGTCAGCAATGCCCCATCCCTCCACCGGAGGGCGGTATTCAGATCTATGACTATATTGGCGATAGTCAGCAATGATTATACTCACCGAGCTTCTCCATGATGTTGGACTTCTTGCAGTGTATGAAGAATATTACTAAAATAACGAGTGCTGTGAACGACACAGCGATGATGACGAAGATCCATGGAGGATTCTCTATGGAAAGAGAGAATGGTTATACATTACACAGAGACCACCATGATAGTAAAGAGCACCTGTCATGGAGGGCATCTAAATTGTGAAGACAAACTATAAACGGATAGCAGGAGGATATAGACCAGACATCACTAAGTGACGGATCCGGACCGAGTCGCTGTCTCCCATCCGGACCGAGTCGCTGTCTCCCATCCGGACCGAGTCGCTGTCTCCCATCCGGACCGAGTCGCTGTCTCCCATCCGGACCGAGTCGCTGTCTCCCATCCGGACCGAGTCGCTGTCTCCCATCCGGACCGAGTCGCTGTCTCCCATCCGGACCGAGTCGCTGTCTCCCATCCGGACCGAGTCGCTGTCTCCCATCCGGACCGAGTCGCTGTCTCCCATCTAGGCCGCCTCTGTCCCACCATTAGGAGCTGGATCCTCCCCTCAGGGCTGTGATGTGATGGGGGTGCAGATTTATGGGGGCTGTGATGTGATGGGGGGTGTAGATTTGGGGGGGCTGTGATGTGATGGGGTTGCAGATTTGTGTGGGGGGTGTAGATTTGTAGGGGGTTGTGATGTGATGGGGGTGCAGATTTATGGGGGGCTGTGATGTTTTCCAAGGGTGGGGGAGGCGTTTTGAAGTGGGATATCTGTGTAACATGTGTGAGAATAAAGGAGTCTGCTTGTTTTTACCTACACTGAGGTACGACTGGTGACTGGGGGGGAATTTCTTGGGATTCTTGTTCCTCTCCTCCTCTGTGTGTCTTTCATGTTCTCTCTTAGCCGCCCTGATTTCTTACATTTCTTGTTACATTCTTTGTAAAGTCTGAATGCTGATGATGACCCCTCAGCCTTGTATTTTATGAAGGTCTTCTTTTTTGCTTTTATATTAATTTTTACATCGAAGTTATTCCATCCAGGACTTTTGTTCGCTCTAGGGTTGTCCCGATACCACTTTTGTAGGACTGAGTACAAGTACCGATACTTTTTTTCATGTACTCGCCGATACCGAATACCGATACTTTTTTTTAAATGTGTCCCCAAATGCAGCCATGTCCCCCCACAGATGCAGCCATGTCCCCCATGAATGCAGCCATGTCCCCCCACAGATGCAGCCATGTCCCCCCACAGATGCAGCCATGTCCCCCCACAGATGCAGCCATGTCCCCATGAATGCAGCCATGTCCCCCATGAATGCAGCCATGTCCCCCCACAGATGCAGCCATGTCCCCCCACAGATGCAGCCATGTCCCCCCACAGATGCAGCCATGTCCCCCATGAATGCAGCCATGTCCCCCCACAGATGCAGCCATGTCCCCCCACAGATGCAGCCATGTCCCCCCACAGATGCAGCCATGTCTCCCCATACCATAGATGCAGATGCCGCCGCCGCCACCTAGTTAATCAGCGTGGGGAACATTACAGCTTTCATTTGAATAGCTGTGTGTTTCCTGCCGCGCCGCGTATAGACACTCCCCCTTGCTCGGGCACTTTGATAGACAGATCACCCGTCCAATCCGGCGGCGGGGGAAGTATCAGATCTGGCATCGGGGGCATTTGCGGGAGTACAAGTACTCCCGCAAATGCTCAGTATCGGTACCGATACTGGTATCGGTATCGGGACAACCCTAGTTCGCTCTTTAACCATTTGTCCACGTGGAGCTCTGTGTGTAATGATGGGGTGTAAACACAGAGCTGCACGTCCCTGTCAGGGAGAGAGGAGAGCGGTTGTGTCCCTTGTACATAGGGACACAATCGGTCACCTCCCCCAGTCACCCCCCCTCCCCCTACAGTTAGAACACTCATAGGACACACATTTAACCCCTTCCCCGCCACCCTAGTGGTTAACCCCTTCACTGCCAGTCACATTTATACAGTAATCAATGCATATTTATAGCATTGTTCACTGTATAAATGTAAATGGTCCCAAAAATTTCTCAAAAGTGTCCGCCATAACGTCGCAGTCCCAATAAAAAAATCGCAGATCGCCGCCATTAATAGTAAAACAAAAAAATAATAAATATGCCCTAAACTATCCCCTATTTTGTAAACACTATAAACGATAAACGCTTATTGCATTTTTTTTTTACCAAAAATATGTAGAAGAATACGTATCGGCCTAAACTGAGGAATAGGAAGCACTGGACCCAAGGGTGTGATACTAAATGAGAGGCACTGGACCCAAGAGTGTGATACTAAATGAGAGGCACTGGACCCAAGAGTGTGATACTAAATGAGAGGCAAAGGACCCAAGAGTGCGATACTAAATGAGAGGCACTGGACCCAAGAGTGCGATACTAAATGAGAGGCACTGGACCCAAGAGTGCGATACTAAATGAGAGGCACTGGACCCAAGAGTGTGATACTAAATGAGAGGCACTGGACCCAAGAGTGCGATACTAAATGAGAGGCACTGGACCCAAGAGTGCGATACTAAATGAGAGGCACTGGACCCAAGAGTGCGATACTAAATGAGAGGCACTGGACCCAAGAGTGCGATACTAAATGAGAGGCACTGGACCCAAGAGTGCGATACTAAATGAGAGGCACTGGACCCAAGAGTGCGATACTAAATGAGAGGCACTGGACCCAAGAGTGCGATACTAAATGAGAGGCACTGGACCCAAGAGTGCGATACTAAATGAGAGGCACTGGTCCCAAGAGTGCGATACTAAATAGGAAGCACTGGACCCAAGAGTGTGATACTAAATGAGAGGCACTGGTCCCAAGAGTGTGATACTAAATAGGAAGCACTGGACCCAAGAGTGTGATACTAAATGAGAGGCACTGGACCCAAGGTGTGATACTAAATGAGAGGCACTGGACCCAAGAGTGCGATACTAAATGAGAGGCACTGGTCCCAAGAGTGCGATACTAAATAGGAAGCACTGGACCCAAGGGTGTGATACTAAATGAGAGGCACTGGTCCCAAGAGTGTGATACTAAATGAGAGGCACTGGACCCAAGGGTGTGATACTAAATGAGAGGCACTGGACCCAAGGGTGTGATACTAAATGAGAGGCACTGGACCCAAGAGTGCGATACTAAATGAGAGGCACTGGACCCAAGAGTGTGATACTAAATGAGAGGCACTGGACCCAAGAGTGTGATACTAAATGAGAGGCACTGGACCCAAGAGTGTGATACTAAATGAGAGGCACTGGACCCAAGAGTGTGATACTAAATGAGAGGCACTGGACCCAAGAGTGCGATACTAAATGAGAGGCACTGGACCCAAGAGTGTGATACTAAATGAGAGGCACTGGACCCAAGGGTGTGATACTAAATGAGAGGCACTGGTCCCAAGAGTGTGATACTAAATGAGAGGCACTGGACCAAAGACTGTGATACTAAATAGGAAGCACTGGACCCAAGGGTGTGATACTAAATGAGAGGCACTGGACCCAAGAGTGTGATACTAAATGAGAGGCACTGGACCCAAGAGTGCGATACTAAATGAGAGGCACTGGACCCAAGGGTGTGATACTAAATGAGAGGCACTGGACCCAAGAGTGTGATACTAAATGAGAGGCACTGGACCCAAGAGTGCGCTACTAAATGAGAGGCACTGGACCCAAGAGTGTGATACTAAATGAGAGGCACTGGACCCAAGAGTGTGATACTAAATGAGAGGCACTGGACCCAAGAGTGTGATACTAAATGAGAGGCACTGGACCCAAGAGTGTGATACTAAATGAGAGGCACTGGACCTAAATGAAAGACAAGAGTGTGATACTAAATAAATGGACCCAAGAGTGTGATACTAAATGAAGCACTGGACCCAAGGGTGTGATACTAAATGAGAGGCACTGGACCCAAGAGTGTGATACTAAATGAGAGGCACTGGACCCAAGAGTGTGATACTAAATGAGAGGCACTGGACCCAAGAGTGCGATACTAAATGAGAGGCACTGGACCCAAGAGTGTGATACTAAATGAGAGGCACTGGACCCAAGACTGTGATACTAAATGAGAGGCACTGGACCAAAGACTGTGATACTAAATAGGAAGCACTGGACCCAAGAGTGTGATACTAAATGAGAGGCACTGGACCCAAGAGTGCGATACTAAATGAGAGGCACTGGACCCAAGAGTGCGATACTAAATGAGAGGCACTGGACCCAAGAGTGTGATACTAAATGAGAGGCACTGGTCCCAAGAGTGTGATACTAAATGAGAGGCACTGGACCCAAGAGTGTGATACTAAATGAGAGGCACTGGACCCAAGAGTGTGATACTAAATGAGAGGCACTGGACCCAAGAGTGTGATACTAAATGAGAGGCACTGGACCCAAGAGTGTGATACTAAATGAGAGGCACTGGACCCAAGAGTGTGATACTAAATGAGAGGCACTGGACCCAAGAGTGTGATACTAAATGAGAGGCACTGGACCCAAGAGTGTGATACTAAAAAAGAGGTTGTCCAGCGGCGTCATTTTGCCACAGTGTGGGGACAGGTCGGTAGTTGGCATTGACTGCCCATCCGGCAAAAGACACACATGGATCACATGACTGTGGACTGGGGCAAGTTTAATCTGCCTTGAAGGGCTTTAAAAAAAATCACTTCCTGTATCTTCTTATTAAGAGATTCAACGTGTCACAATTACATCTTCTTGTTAGGAAATTGGAATCGTCACTTAGGGGTCTATTTATGAAGAAAGATCTGTGTGAACGTCTCAAGTATTTGCACAGCGATCATAAATAATCGCCGTAATGTGTGTAATCTGTTTCTCAAGATCATCAGCTCCATCTAGTGACCATAATGTAGTATTTTCTGAAATACCTCAATTAGCAGAATGCTACATTATGACCACTAGATGGAGCTGATGATCTTAGGAAATAAACATATTGCACACATTATGGCACTTGATTAAAAGTTTGCAAAGTCCAATACTTGAATCTATCTAGGCACATTTCTCATATATAGAGGATATTGTACCACAACAGTCACCGCTTCATAAAATCTTCAGTAAACATCCCAGCCACATATTTGTATTATTTAGTGGTTGACAAACGTAATTCTCTGACTCAGACAACGTCTTGGAAATTCCCAAATGATGTCCTCGCTGGGGCTGATCCTGTGTTGGATGGTCACATGACATATAGATATAGGTGTCAGCATGGCAGCCTTTATCTTTTAATTATATACAAGTTTATAAAGGGAGGTTACCCCTTTCCTGAAGCTTCTTGGGGGTATACAGAGACCCGTATACAATGGGCTGTATATGTTGTCTATGTGACACTGACATAATCATTGCCTGACCACATGGCCCTGGAAGGTCAGAATACCCTGGAATTTCCCTGAGGGAATGCCCATCAATCGTAAAAAATAGGGCAATATCTCCCCCTGCAGGTAAATCAGGATATTACAGGTTGTCTTGGATACAAGGAGCCAGCTAAAAACGATAGGAGCCAGAAAACGCGCCCCTTCCCGCTGAGCTCGCGTGCAGAAGCGAACGCATACGTGAGCAGCGCCTCCATATGAAAACGGTATTCAAACCACACATGTGAGGTGTCGCCGCAATCGATAAAGCGAGAGCAATAATTCTAGCCCTAGACCTCCTCTGTAACTCAAAACATGCAACGTGTATAATTTTTTAAAAATCGCCTATGGTAAAAGTTTGTCGCCATTCCATGAGCGGACGCAATTTTGAAGCGTGACATGTTGGGTATCAATTTACTAAGCGTAACATTATCTTTTACAATATAAAAAAAAATAAAAAATTGGGATATCTTTACTGTTGTCTCATTTTTTTATTTAAAAAGTCTATTTTTTCCCCAAAAAAGTGCGCTTATAAGACCGCTGCGCAAATACGGTGTGACAGAAAGTATTGCAACGACCGCCATTTTATTCTCTAGGGTGTTAGAATAAAAATAATTTTATATATATATATATATATATATATATATATATATATATATATATATATATATATATATATATATATATATATATATATATATATAAAATGTTTGAGGGTTCTAATTAGAGGTAAGGAGATGGCAGTGAAAAACACATTAGAATTGCTGGATTGCTGTTTTACTTGTAATGTCAACGGCCACCACAAGATGGCGCACCACAAGATCACAGAAGGAAGCTTAGGAATGCAGAAGGCTGCAAAGCCGCGGCCTCAATTACCGGCCGGAGCGGCGGTGGAGGAGTGGGCACACGGAGACACAGAATCCTGTGTCTCCGTGCACCCCCACCTCCCCCGCCGTGCCATCGTGGCGGACCCACGCCGGCCGGTAATTGAGGCCGCGGATTTGCAGCCTTTTACAGGCCTAAGCTTCCTGGGCGTCAGGTCACTATTTCTTGTCACAATTGCGACCATGCGCCCGGATTTTGTCGAGCCCTGACATAATTAATGTGAATGGGTGTGACTTTTTCATTAAAAAGCAGCTGATGCACTTGCCGGATGAGGAAAGAGGAAAGTGTCAGGTTCTGCATCCCTTTAAAAGTGATTAACCCTACAGTATAGGAGCAGCTCACAAAAGTTCAATTTTTGTTGCAGAGGATGCCTTAAATCTGACTTTTATGTCAGTGGAAGCAGCTTATTGATAATTATTAAATCACTTCCATTAGATACATTTTTTACACGGACACCTAACGAAAGTTAGGAATCTGCTACAAAGTTTGTTATTTTCATTTATATAATTGTTTTTCCCTTGCTGGAGGAAATTGGATCATGCTTTGCCTTCCTCTGGATTAACATCGACTGGGGGGAGGGAACCGCGCATTCATCTGAGGCTCGCAGCAACCAACTAGAAAAAAAGAGTTACTGGATCTACTGATTCCCAACAATACAGAGCTGATCACTGTAACGGTCACCACCTTCCATCGCCCCAACCATGAGAGCTGACAATCCCTGTAGACACGATCCATTCCCCCAGAATTAAGACGAGACAAGCTCCGTTCTCTGGTTTCAAATGAATGAACCCTTTTAAATGGTACCTTAGCTTTCTTATATACAGTACAAACATTTTACAGTAATCAAAGGAACAAAGAAACTCATTTAGTATCACACTCTTGGGTCCAGTGCCTCTCATTTAGTATCGCACTCTTGGGTCCAGTGCCTCTCATTTAGTATCACACTCTTGGGTCCAGTGCCTCTCATTTAGTAGCGCACTCTTGGGTCCAGTGCCTCTCATTTAGTATCACACTCTTGGGTCCAGTGCCTCTCATTTAGTATCACACCCTTGGGTCCAGTGCCTCTCATTTAGTATCGCACTCTTGGGTCCAGTGCCTCTCATTTAGTATCACACTCTTGGGTCCAGTGCCTCTCATTTAGTATCACACCCTTGGGTCCAGTGCTTCCTATTTAGTATCACAGTCTTTGGTCCAGTGCCTCTCATTTAGTATCACACTCTTGGGACCAGTGCCTCTCATTTAGTATCACACCCTTGGGTCCAGTGCCTCTCATTTAGTATCGCACTCTTGGGTCCAGTGCCTCTCATTTAGTATCGCACTCTTGGGTCCAGTGCCTCTCATTTAGTATCACACTCTTGGGTCCAGTGCCTCTCATTTAGTATCACACTCTTGGGTCCAGTGCCTCTCATTTAGTATCACACTCTTGGGTCCAGTGCCTCTCATTTAGTATCACACTCTTGGGTCCAGTGCCTCTCATTTAGTATCGCACTCTTGGGTCCAGTGCCTCTCATTTAGTATCACACCCTTGGGTCCAGTGCCTCTCATTTAGTATCACACCCTTGGGTCCAGTGCCTCTCATTTAGTATCACACTCTTGGGACCAGTGCCTCTCATTTAGTATCACACCCTTGGGTCCAGTGCTTCCTATTTAGTATCGCACTCTTGGGACCAGTGCCTCTCATTTAGTATCGCACTCTTGGGTCCAGTGCCTCTCATTTAGTATCACACCCTTGGGTCCAGTGCCTCTCATTTAGTATCACACTCTTGGGTCCAGTGCTTCCTATTTAGTATCACACTCTTGGGACCAGTGCCTCTCATTTAGTATCACACTCTTGGGTCCAGTGCTTCCTATTTAGTATCGCACTCTTGGGACCAGTGCCTCTCATTTAGTATCGCACTCTTGGGTCCAGTGCCTCTCATTTAGTATCGCACTCTTGGGTCCAGTGCCTCTCATTTAGTATCGCACTCTTGGGTCCAGTGCCTCTCATTTAGTATAGCACTCTTGGGTCCAGTGCCTCTCATGGGTCCAGTGCCTCTCATTTAGTATCACACTCTTGGGTCCAGTGCCTCTCATTTAGTATCACACTCTTGGGTCCAGTGCCTCTCATGGGTCCAGTGCCTCTCATTTAGTATCACACTCTTGGGTCCAGTGCCTCTCATTTAGTATCGCACTCTTGGGTCCAGTGCCTCTCATTTAGTATCGCACTCTTGGGTCCAGTGCCTCTCATTTAGTATAGCACTCTTGGGTCCAGTGCCTCTCATTTAGTATCACACCCTTGGGTCCTTTGCCTCTTATTTAGTATCACACTCTTGGGTCCAGTGCCTCTCATTTAGTATCACACTCTTGGGTCCAGTGCCTCTCATTTAGTATCGCACTCTTGGGTCCAGTGCCTCTCATTTAGTATCGCACTCTTGGGTCCAGTGCCTCTCATTTAGTATCACACTCTTGGGTCCAGTGCCTCTCATTTAGTATCACACTCTTGGGTCCAGTGCCTCTCATTTAGTATCGCACTCTTGGGTCCAGTGCCTCTCATTTAGTATCACACCCTTGGGTCCAGTGCTTCCTATTTAGTATCACAGTCTTTGGTCCAGTGCCTCTCATTTAGTATCACAGTCTTTGGTCCAGTGCCTCTCATTTAGTATCACACTCTTGGGTCCAGTGCCTCTTATTTAGTATCGCACTCTTGGGTCCAGTGCCTCTCATTTAGTATCACACCCTTGGGTCCAGTGCTTCCTATTTAGTATCACAGTCTTTGGTCCAGTGCCTCTCATTTAGTATCACACTCTTGGGTCCAGTGCCTCTCATTTAGTATCGCACTCTTGGGTCCAGTGCTTCCTATTTAGTATCACACTCTTGGGACCAGTGCCTCTCATTTAGTATCGCACTCTTGGGACCAGTGCCTCTCATTTAGTATCACACCCTTGGGTCCAGTGCCTCTCATTTAGTATCACACTCTTGGGTCCAGTGCCTCTCATTTAGTATCGCACTCTTGGGTCCAGTGCCTCTCATTTAGTATCGCACTCTTGGGTCCAGTGCCTCTCATTTAGTATCGCACTCTTGGGTCCAGTGCCTCTCATTTAGTATCACACTCTTGGGTCCAGTGCCTCTCATTTAGTATCACACTCTTGGGTCCAGTGCCTCTCATTTAGTATCACACTCTTGGGTCCAGTGCCTCTCATTTAGTATCACACTCTTGGGTCCAGTGCCTCTCATTTAGTATCGCACTCTTGGGTCCAGTGCCTCTCATTTAGTATCACACCCTTGGGTCCAGTGCCTCTCATTTAGTATCACACCCTTGGGTCCAGTGCCTCTCATTTAGTATCACACTCTTGGGACCAGTGCCTCTCATTTAGTATCACACCCTTGGGTCCAGTGCCTCTCATTTAGTATCGCACTCTTGGGTCCAGTGCCTCTCATTTAGTATCACACTCTTGGGTCCAGTGCCTCTCATTTAGTATCGCACTCTTGGGTCCAGTGCCTCTCATTTAGTATCGCACTCTTGGGTCCAGTGCCTCTCATTTAGTATCGCACTCTTGGGTCCAGTGCCTCTCATTTAGTATCACACTCTTGGGTCCAGTGCCTCTCATTTAGTATAGCACTCTTGGGTCCAGTGCCTCTCATTTAGTATCACACTCTTGGGTCCAGTGCCTCTCATTTAGTATCACACTCTTGGGTCCAGTGCCTCTCATTTAGTATCGCACTCTTGGGTCCAGTGCCTCTCATTTAGTATCACACCCTTGGGTCCAGTGCCTCTCATTTAGTATCACACCCTTGGGTCCAGTGCCTCTCATTTAGTATCACACTCTTGGGACCAGTGCCTCTCATTTAGTATCACACCCTTGGGTCCAGTGCCTCTCATTTAGTATCGCACTCTTGGGTCCAGTGCTTCCTATTTAGTATCACACTCTTGGGACCAGTGCCTCTCATTTAGTATCGCACTCTTGGGTCCAGTGCCTCTCATTTAGTATCGCACTCTTGGGTCCAGTGCCTCTCATTTAGTATCGCACTCTTGGGTCCAGTGCCTCTCATTTAGTATCACACTCTTGGGTCCAGTGCCTCTCATTTAGTATCGCACTCTTGGGACCAGTGCCTCTCATTTAGTATCGCACTCTTGGGTCCAGTGCCTCTCATTTAGTATCACACTCTTGGGTCCAGTGGTATCGCACTCTTCCAGTGCCTCTCATTTAGTATCGCACTCTTGGGTCCAGTGCCTCTCATTTAGTATCGCACTCTTGGGTCCAGTGCCTCTCATTTAGTATCGCACTCTTGGGTCCAGTGCCTCTCATTTAGTATCGCACTCTTGGGTCCAGTGCCTCTCATTTAGTATCGCACTCTTGGGTCCAGTGCCTCTCATTTAGTATCGCACTCTTGGGTCCAGTGCCTCTCATTTAGTATCACACTCTTGGGTCCAGTGCCTCTCATTTAGTATCGCACTCTTGGGTCCAGTGCCTCTCATTTAGTATCGCACTCTTGGGTCCAGTGCCTCTCATTTAGTATCGCACTCTTGGGTCCAGTGCCTCTCATTTAGTATCGCACTCTTGGGTCCAGTGCCTCTCATTTAGTATCGCACTCTTGGGTCCAGTGCCTCTCATTTAGTATAGCACTCTTGGGTCCAGTGCCTCTCATTTAGTATCACACCCTTGGGTCCTTTGCCTCTTATTTAGTATCACACTCTTGGGTCCAGTGCCTCTCATTTAGTATCGCACTCTTGGGTCCAGTGCCTCTCATGGGTCCAGTGCCTCTCATTTAGTATCACACTCTTGGGTCCAGTGCCTCTCATTTAGTATCACACTCTTGGGTCCAGTGCCTCTCATGGGTCCAGTGCCTCTCATTTAGTATCACACTCTTGGGTCCAGTGCCTCTCATTTAGTATCACACTCTTGGGTCCAGTGCCTCTCATTTAGTATCGCACTCTTGGGTCCAGTGCCTCTCATTTAGTATCGCACTCTTGGGTCCAGTGCCTCTCATTTAGTATAGCACTCTTGGGTCCAGTGCCTCTCATTTAGTATCACACCTTTGGGTCCTTTGCCTCTTATTTAGTATCACACTCTTGGGTCCAGTGCCTCTCATTTAGTATCACACTCTTGGGTCCAGTGCCTCTCATTTAGTATCACACCTTTGGGTCCTTTGCCTCTTATTTAGTATCACACTCTTGGGTCCAGTGCCTCTCATTTAGTATCGCACTCTTGGGTCCAGTGCCTCTCATTTAGTATCGCACTCTTGGGTCCAGTGCCTCTCATTTAGTATCACACTCTTGGGTCCAGTGCCTCTCATTTAGTATCGCACTCTTGGGTCCAGTGCCTCTCATTTAGTATCGCACCCTTGGGTCAGTGCCTCTCATTTAGTATCGCACTCTTGGGTCCAGTGCCTCTCATTTAGTATCATTTAGTATCACACTCTTGGGTCCAGTGCCTCTCATTTAGTATCACACTCTTGGGTCCAGTGCCTCTCATTTAGTACCTTTGGGTCCTTTGCCTCTTATTTAGTATCACACTCTTGGGTCCAGTGCCTCTCATTTAGTATCGACTCTTGGGTCCAGTGCCTCTCATTTAGTATCGCACTCTTGGGTCCAGTGGCCTCTCATTTAGTATCACACTCTTGGGTCCAGTGCCTCTCATTTAGTATCGCACTCTTGGGTCCAGTGCCTCTCATTTACCCTTGGGTAGTGCCTCTCATTTAGTACACTCTTGGGTCCAGCCTCTCATTTGTATCACACTCTTGGGTCCAGTGCCCTATTTAGCACTCTTGGGACCAGTGCCTCTCATTTAGTACACTCTGGGACCAGTGCCTCTCATTTAGTATCGACTCTTGGGTCCAGTGCCTCTCATTTAGTATCGCACTCTTGGGTCCAGTGCCTCTCATTTAGTATCGCACTCTTGGGTCCAGTGCCTCTCATTTAGTATCGCACTCTTGGGTCCAGTGCCTCTCATTTAGTATCGCACTCTTGGGTCCAGTGCCTCTCATTTACTCTTGGGTAGTGCCTCTCATTTAGTATCACACTCTTGGGTCCAGTGCCTCTCATTTAGTATCACACTCTTGGGTCCAGTGCCTCTCATTTAGTATCGCACTCTTGGGTCCAGTGCCTCTCATTTAGTATCGCACTCTTGGGTCCAGTGCCTCTCATTTAGTATCGCACTCTTGGGTCCAGTGCCTCTCATTTAGTATCGCACTCTTGGGTCCAGTGCCTCTCATTTAGTATCGCACTCTTGGGTCCAGTGCCTCTCATTTAGTATAGCACTCTTGGGTCCAGTGCCTCTCATTTAGTATCACACCCTTGGGTCCTTTGCCTCTTATTTAGTATCACACTCTTGGGTCCAGTGCCTCTCATTTAGTATCGCACTCTTGGGTCCAGTGCCTCTCATGGGTCCAGTGCCTCTCATTTAGTATCACACTCTTGGGTCCAGTGCCTCTCATTTAGTATCACACTCTTGGGTCCAGTGCCTCTCATTTAGTATCGCACTCTTGGGTCCAGTGCCTCTCATTTAGTATCGCACTCTTGGGTCCAGTGCCTCTCATTTAGTATCACACTCTTGGGTCCAGTGCCTCTCATTTAGTATCGCACTCTTGGGTCCAGTGCCTCTCATTTAGTATAGCACTCTTGGGTCCAGTGCCTCTCATTTAGTATCACACCCTTGGGTCCTTTGCCTCTTATTTAGTATCACACTCTTGGGTCCAGTGCCTCTCATTTAGTATCGCACTCTTGGGTCCAGTGCCTCTCATTAGCTGACAGGGTCGTTACCTTACTCCATCCAAAGCTGAAAACTAAGGACTATATTGACTATACATAAACTTTAATAAGATGGGGAATATTAATAGACAAAAATAAGTGAAGTGTGAAGAAAAGGAATCTCACCGGATGAAGCCGGGGTAATGCTCAGCCCGCTCGGCTCGGTCGGCAATGGGGCGGTAGTTGGAATAAGATCCGGCTTACAGACCAGGCAAACTTTCATCCCGGAGAGCTGAATACAACTATACCCATCGGGACATTCGCACTGCTGCTTCTTGGTACGGGAACATTTTTCTTTTTCAACTAATGGCGGATCTGCAGAACAAAGAAAGAAAACGGAATAATGTGAGCCAAAATATTACCGGCCCGAGTATATAATATATTCTATATACTGTACACTAATACTGTATAATATATTCTATATACTGTACACTAATACTGTATAATATATTCTATATACTGTACACTAATACTGTATAATATATTCTATATACTGTACACTAATACTGTATAATCTATATACTGTATACTGTACACTAATACTGTATAATATATTCTATATACTGTACACTAATACTGTATAATATATTCTATATACTGTACACTAATACTGTATAATATATTCTATATTCTATATACTGTACACTAATACTGTATAATATATTCTATATACTGTACACTAATACTGTATAATATATTCTATATTCTATATACTGTACACTAATACTGTATAATATATTCTACATACTGTACACTAATACTGTATAATATATTCTATATACTGTACACTAATACTGTATAATATATTCTATATACTGTACACTAATACTGTATAATCTATATACTGTATACTGTACACTAATACTGTATAATATATTCTATATACTGTACACTAATACTGTATAATATATTCTATATACTGTACACTAATACTGTATAATATATTCTATATTCTATATACTGTACACTAATACTGTATAATATATTCTATATACTGTACACTAATACTGTATAATATATTCTATATTCTATATACTGTACACTAATACTGTATAATATATTCTACATACTGTACACTAATACTGTATAATATATTCTATATACTGTACACTAATACTGTATAATATATTCTATATACTGTATACTGTACACTAATACTGTATAATATATTCTATATACTGTACACTAATACTATATATTCTATATACTGTACACTAATACTATATATTCTATATACTGTGATGTTTGGAGAAAATGACCCACATCCAAGAAAGAGGAAAAGCTGCAAAATTCCTCAAATAATCCTAAAATGTAATCTAATAATTTATATTAAGAACAATAGAAATCCTCCCCTAAGGTATTTGAAGCGGCAGACCAGTATCTAGGTATTTAAAACATTGGATGGTGACCTGTAATAATCCCATGTGGCGCTCAGACTGGGTGCCCCACATTGATGTACACTCACCGCAATGTGTGGACCACCTATCACTAGTGTGGTCTATTAGGTATGTGGGGCCCCCGGACTCAGGTCTTATTGGTGGAGATGAACCTCATAGGGATGCATGGGATCAAAAGAGAAAGCGCCTCATTGCGCAATGCCGTATAAAAGTTACACTTACATTGCTGAGTGCCTGATAGTCCCGGCACCCGGCGTGTATAGCAGGTGATTAATTAAAAGGGTAATGGTCCCTGAACGAGCCCCTGTAGCGACGCCCTGGTGCGCGATTCCCTGGTAGTTTCAGTCAGAGCGGAAGTAACGCGATCACGCAACATTACCTCGATGTTTCAGCCAATCACAAAGCCATCATCGGGAAGGGATCATTTGTATTGCTCGGTTTCCTCTTTTCCTTTATTAACTGTAACGGAATGGCCCGTGACAGACTGAGATTCTCCTATGTCTAGGGTCACCTTATGTCCACTAGGGCCATAGGGTGACAAAGAATCATAATTCATATATTACATGAGATGGGACATTAATAATACTTCATATTTCAGGACTGAGATATCACAAGGAGTTCATGATGACATGACCAGGTCAGCCAGACAGTGACTCATACCTTTTGTATAATAGGCTATTGAAATATCTTAAGGTGTTGGCTATTCACTGTAAAGACATTCCGTTGAAGGTGTGGATTGCACCCACTCTCACAAGACTCTGCCATTGTGTGATAAAGCTGTCTAGATAACTTATTCAACTAGATGTCTGTGTTACTATTTAAGGTTAATTGAACCCTATTGATAATACGGTGCCGTCATGTCTAGCTACCAATTAAAGAATTATCCTCAGTGAGTGAATAGGGGGGTGGGGACTGCATTGTCCTGTGATGAACTGTATTATACTGTACTGGATATAAGCAAGCTAAGAAAACCAATAAAGTCATTCATACATTTTGGAAAGTAGAGAACGGAGCGCAGTCTCGTTTATTCTGGGAAATGGAATGGATCATGTCTGCCTGGTTGTTGGTGTGTCGGATAAGCATGTCATGGTTGGATGGAAGGTCGTAAGCGGTGGTGACCGTTACATTGACACACTAATAAGGTTTTTAAATAAAGCTTTTCCATTTTCATGGCATACTTTTTTTTTTTCTTACACCCATCACTAGGACTCTGCGCCTCTCTATGCAATGCAGGTAGATGATGGCTGGTGGGAGGGTCTGGCAGGGGGGCGGTACATAGCGCCGTTAGCGGGCGCTGGGTGGCATGGCGTAGTGACAGGGAGGCAGTGGCAGACACACAGCAGGCTGAAGCCTGGCTTTGCAGGGGGGTGCAAACCCCACCCTAGCGAGCCGTCGGCACACCTGGGACCCGGCCGCAATGATCCCCCTTCCTTGTGCAGCGCTGCGGGTCCCTTTTCTGTCCTGTGCTGTGTGTGCAGCACGTGGCTCAGATGATCAGCTTGCCTGGTTTACAGGTCTGAAGGGGCGGTGTCTGTGTTGTAGGGGGGAGGGGGGGGTTGTGTATTGTAGGGGGGAGGGGGTTCTGCATTGTAGGGGGGAGGGGGTTCTGCATTGTAGGGGGGAGGTGGTTCTGTATTGTGGGGGGGTTGTATTGTAGGGGGGTTCTGTATTGTGGGGGGATTGGGTTTTGTATTGTGGGGGGATCTGTATTGTAGGGGGATCTGTATTGTAGGGGGGGGTCTGTATTGTGGGGGGTTCTGTATTGTAGGGGGATTGGGTTTTGTATTGTGGGGGGATCTGTATTGTAGGGGGGTCTGTATTGTAGGGGGGTTCTGTATTGTGGGGGTGGGGGTTGTATTGTAGGGGGGTTCTGTATTGTGGGGGGATTGGGTTTTGTATTGTAGGGGGATCTGTATTGTAGGGGGGTTCTGTATTGTGGGGGGGGTCTGTATTGTGGGGGTCTGCTCTGTAGCGCCTGTCCTTGCCTTGCTATGAGGATCTCATATGCCCTGGGCACTGAGAAGACACAGGAGGGTAAGATTCCAGACGCAGGCAGGGGATGTAAAAACTTTTTTCTGTAAGTAAATAATTTTCCGTATAAATGCCGTGTACTGTACTAATGCCTGTTTTGTAGGGGGGTTCTGTATTGTGGGGGGGTTCTGTATTGTGGGGGGGGTCTGCTCTGTAGTGGCTGTGTACTGTACTAATGCCTGTTTTGTAGGGGGGGTTCTGTATTGTGGGTTCTGTATTGTGGGGGGGGGTCTGTTCTGTAGTGGCTATGTACTGTACTAATGCCTGTTTTGTAGGGGGGGTTCTGTATTGTGGGGGGGGGGGGGGGTTCTGTATTGTGGGGGGGGGGGGTTCTGTATTGTGGGTTCTGTATTGTGGGGGGGGGTCTGTTCTGTAGTGGCTGTGTACTGTACTAATGCCTGTTTTGTAAGGCTTTAACCACTTGACTACTGGGCACTTAAACCCCCTTAACCACCTAAGCCCCGGACCAATATGCTGCCAAATGACCTAAGGGGTTTTTGCGATTCGGCACTGCGTCGCTTTAACAGACAATTGCGCGGTCGTGCGACGTGGCTCCCAAACAAAATTTGCGCCCTTTTATTCCCACAAATAGAGATATCTTTTGGTGGTATTTGATCGCCTCTGCGATTTTTATTTTTTGCGCTATATACAAAAATAGAGCGACATTTTTGAAAAAAAAAAACAATATTTTTTACTTTTTGTTATAAGAAAAATCAATAAACTAAATTTTAATCAAACATTTAGGCTAAAATTTATTTAGCCGCATGTCTTTAGTAAAAATCGCAATAAAAAAAAAATTAGCTACCGAGCGGGAACAGCGACACTAATACAGCGATCAGAAAAATGATCGCTTAGTGATGCTGGCAATAGGGAGTGAAAGGGTTAACTAGGCAGTGATCAAGGGGTTAAAACTTTATTGGGGGGGGGTACGGGGGGCTACCCAGGACCTAACACTAACTGCCTGTCACACTGCCACTAAATACAGTAATCATACATGTATGATTACTGCATTCAGTGACACTGTGACAGGGGGGAGGGGGGCGATCGTGGGGGTTAAATGTGACTATGTGTAGTGTTAGTGTTAGTGTAGTGTTGTGCAGACTTACTGTGTGATGTGATCTCTCCTCAGTGGAGGTTGAAAAAAACGCTGAGGGAGAGATCACATCGCTTCCTCCTTCCTGTGTTTACACAGGAGGAGGAAGTGACAGGGCGGGGGGCGCGCGCATTGGCTGGGAGCGATCTGGAGGGGGCGGACAAAAACTAATAGCCGCTGCCGCTTGTCGGATCGCTCATGCATGTACGGGGGGGGTCCGATCGGACCCCCGATCCCCCAATGTATATATACGTTGATGTGCCTGTCGGTGCCATTCTGCCGACGTAAATGTACATGCGGCGGTCCTTAAGTGGTTAATAACCAGACCAATTTTCAGCTTTCGGTGCTCTCACATTTTGAATGACAATAACTCAGTCATACAACACTGTAACCAAATGAAATTTTTGTCCTTTTTTCCCCACAAATAGAGCTTTCTTTTGGTGGTATTTTATCACCTCTGCGGTTTTTATTTTTTTCTCTATAAATGAAAAAAGAACGAAAATTTTGTAAAAAAATGAATTTTTCTTCATTTCTATTATAACATTTTGCAAAAAATGAATTTTTCTTCATACATTTGGCCTAAAATGTATACTGCTACATATCTTTGGTACCAAAACAAAAACAAATTAGATATTATTTAGTCTGGGTGAAAGTTATAGGGTCTACAAGCTATGGTACCAATTACTGAAAATGGATCAATTTGATTACACCTGATGTGATCTCTCATTTCTTGAGACCCTAACATGCCAGAAAAGTACAAATTCCCCCCAAATGACCCCTTTTTGGAAAGAAGACATTCCAAGGTATTTAGAAAGAGGCATTGTGAGTTTTTTAAAGTTGTCATTTTTTCCCCACAATTCTTTGCAAAATCAAGACTTTTTTCATTTTTATTTTCTTTCCACAACATTTTCATATTAGCGGGTTATTTCTCACACACAGCATATGCATACCACAAATTACACCCCAAAACACATTCTGCTATTCCTCCCGAGTATGGCGATACCCCATGTGTGAGACTTTTACACAGCGTGGCCACATACAGAGGCCCAACATGCAGGGAGCACCATCACATGTGTCATTGGACCACGTGCTCACGTGGTAAACCGCCGCTATCAGCAGTGATCCGTGACCCGCCGGGTCCAGTGCGCGCCCCCAGGGGGTTATATAACGTGATCCCAGAGTTAAGCAACCACCTTGCCGCCGTTATGTTTTGGCAGGTGGTTGCTAAGTGGTTAAATGGAGGCGTATTGGAGAAATGGGTGTGGACACTGAAAGGGTGTGGTTATGGAGGGGCGTGGTCACTAGGGGGTGCTGTAAAGCTTTCTCGCACAGGGCGCCTAAAGGGATGAAGGAAAAAATCCTGGATCGCCGCACTCCTCGGAAAACGATGTCTTTATTTAAGCAAACAAAATTTCAATAGAAAAAAAAAGAAACAGCCAAAATGCATGCAGTCCAAAACGGTGAGTGGAAAAGGAGAAAAGGGCCGACATGTTTCACATCATGTGATATGCTTACTCGAAGCAACGGGGATCATTTGTTTTATGGAGCGGTACACTTCTCTTTACTACAGGGCGCCTAAAGGCCTAAGGCCGGCCCTGGCCGCAGCCACCCGCACAGCACACAGCCTGAGGTGGAGATCCATGCACCACCATGAAGGACACTTACCACATGATCTGCAGTACATGCACCCGGGGGCGTAGTTCCAGTTGGATGTGAACCTCCCCTCCTCACACGGACCGCACTCGGTGTCAGACGTCTCTGTACATTCCGTCGTCATATATTTTCCTGATGGGAGAGAATAGAAAATTCTTCAAAATGCAATCAAAGTCTCAGATGTATGTGTAACTTTTATCATTTGTGACATTATTTGCCTGGAAATTCACTTCCTCTCACTGCTGGCGGAGCTGAGTAATGGCCACACCCCTCAGAGGAAGAGAAGGGGCGTGTCTGACCAGAGTAATGGCCACACCCCTGCTAGGAAGAGAAGGGGCGTGTCTGACCAGAGTAATGGCCACACCCCTCATCACAGAGGAAGAGAAGGGGCGTGTCTGACCAGAGTAATGGCCACACCCCTCATCACAGAGGAAGAACCGAACATTGATCCCTTTTCAGAGGTTTATAGACAAGTCTAAACGTAGACAATGGCGCCGGCGTACAATTATCAGTTATTATTAAGCCAAAATAAGGCGGATCCCAATAAAATGCTCCCTATGGGGCTTATCTCTTTATGTAGGATCTCATGAAACTCTTCGCCTATTTGGTATCCAGTATGTGACAAAAGTATTTACACCCCTCAGTGACATTTCTTGTATCTTTTCATGTGACAACACTGAAGAAATGACACTTTGTATGTACAATGTTGTGTAGTGAGTGTACATGGGGGGAGGGGTGTACACAGGGGGGAGGGGTCTCTGTATCTACAATGTTGTGTAGAGAGTGTACATGGGGGGAGGGGTGTACACAGGGGGGAGGGGTCTCTGTATCTACAATGTTGTGTAGTGAGTGTACATGGGGGGAGGGGTGTACACAGGGGGGAGGGGTCTCTGTATCTACAATGTTGTGTAGAGAGTGTACATGGAGGGGGAGGGGTGTACACAGGGTGGAGGGGTCTCTGTATCTACAATGTTGTGTAGTGAGTGTACATGGGGGGGGGTGTACACAGGGGGGAGGGGTTGTGTAGTGAGTGTACATGGGGGGGGGTGTACACAGGGGGGAGGGGTTGTGTAGTGAGTGTACAGCTTGTATAACAAAAAACTCAACACACAGCCATTAATGTCTAACAAAAGTCAGGACACCCCTAAGTGAAAATCTCCAAATTGGGCCCAACTTGTCAATATTTTGTGTGGCCGCCATTATTTTCCAGAACTGCCTTAACTCGTGGGCATGGAGGTCACCAGAGCTTCACAGGTTGTCACAGGAGTCCTCTTCCCCTCCTCCATGATGACATCACAGAGCTGGTGGATGTTGGAGACCTTGCGCTCCTCCCCCTTCCCCCCCACAGATGATCAATAGAGTTTAGGTCTGGAGACGCTTGGCCAGTCCATCACCTTCACCCTCAGCTTCTTTAGCAAGGCAGTGGTGGTCTTGGTGGTGTGTTTGGGGTGGTTATCATGTTGGAATACTACCCTGCGGCCCAGTCTCTGAAGGGAAGGGATCATGCTCTGCTTCAGGTCACAGTAGGTCTCAGTACATGTCGGCATTCATGGTTCCCTCAATGATCTGTAGCCCCCCAGTGCCGGCAGCACTCATGTAGCCCCAGATCATGAGCCTCCCCCACCATGCCTGACTGTAGGGAAGACCCCCTTGTCTTTGTCCTCCTCACCTGGCCCCCCACACACGCCTGACACCATCTGACACCAAACACCTTTATCTCGGTCTCATCAGACCACATGACGCGGTTCCAGTATTCCATGTCCTTAGTCTGCTTGTCTTCAGCAAACTGTTTGCGGCTCTTTCTTGTGCCTCATCTTTAGAAGAGACTTCCTTCTGGAGACCAATTTGATGCAGTGTGCGGCGTATGGTCTGAACACTGACAGGCTGACCCCTCCCCCACCCCTTCACCCTCTGCAGCAATGCTGGCAGCACTCCTACGTCTATTTCCCAAAGACAACCTCTGGATATGACGCTGATCACGTGACCTCAACTTCTATGGTGGACCATCTTTATGTAGAGCAACAATAATTTTTTTCAGATCCTCCGAGAGTTTTTTACCATGAGGTGCCATGTTTTACTTCCAGTGACCAGTATGAAAGAGTGAGAGCGATAACACCAAATTTATCACACCCGCTCCCCATTCACACCTGAGACCTTGTAGCATTAATTGGGCCCAATCTGTAGATTTTCACTTAGGGGTGTCCTGACTTTTGTTGCCAGCGGTTTAGACATTAATGGCTGTGTGTTGAGTTATTTGTTATACAAGTTGTACACTCACTACACAACATTGGAGATACAAAGTGTCATTTCTTCAGTGTTGTCACATGAAAAGATACAAGAAATGTGACCGAGGGGTGTACTTACTTTTGTGGGATACTGTGTATATACATTTATTACAATGATGTTGTGTATATTGTGTGTCGCACACTTGTCCTAAACAGGGCTGCTAGTAAATTTAGTTGTGCTAGGTGGTAGCTAGCCTGGCTAATTTGTAGGATTTGATCAAATGGGTTTCTCCAAATCTTAACTGTGATTTCTCTCTTTTGTCAATAGGTGGCGCTGTTACCTTTGGCATTAGGATGATAGATTACAGTGAATTCAGGTTATGAGTGAATATGCTTTTTCCAGCCAATCAGCAGAAGTTTCTTTGGCCGCTGAGGCTGCTGGGAAAGACCATTTATTTGGAGAGAGTCATGTGATCGGGCTTCTTTCCCCCGGGCTGCGGCTTGGGTGGGTCCAAGGTGTAGACCTGAAGCCTGTGTGAGTGAACAACTTGTATGGCGCTACAAATGCGAACTAAAGGGCCTCGAGGCACTTTGCATCCGGTGTCATCCTGATTAGTGTTGAGCGGAATACGCCATATTCGATTTCACGATATTTCACGACTATATAGAAGAATATTTGTGAAATATTCGCTAATATCAAATATTCGTGATATTTTATCAAAAACATTTTTTTGCGAAATTTCGCT
Organism: Rana kukunoris; assembly: GCA_029574335.1. Lineage (NCBI taxonomy): Eukaryota > Metazoa > Chordata > Amphibia > Anura > Ranidae > Rana > Rana kukunoris. Next base: position 34,640 of record JAJQKJ010002050.1, on the reverse strand, counting down.
AATGCGAATGCGAAATTGATTGCGAAATTCTCGTCAACACGCGAAAACGGAGATCATTTCCTGGATTATAAACTAATAGGCACTAAGCACTAACTCTACACTAACTTATATGACTAAACTAAAGCTCATTTATTTTTATACACAAAACACAGAAGGGCAGAGAAGGTATTCGCATTGTGAATATTCGTGAGCAACACTAATCCTGATCCTTCAGAAGAGGCGGGTCTTTCGTTTTTTCCTGAAGGCCGATGGTTTTCTTCCATGCGGATGGTCGTGGGTAGAGAGTTCCAGAGCCGAGGTCCTTGGACTGCGAATCTTCCTTCTCCCTTAGATTGGTAGCGGGATTTGGGGATTTGGAGGAGGTTTTGGTTGGTTGGCCGGAGGGCGTGATTATTGAGTATCGATTCCTTGTGCGCATTTGTGGGTGAGGCAGTGTCTTGAATGTGATTCGATCCTTTACGGCTATCCAATGGAGGGACCTGAAGACCGGGGTGATTGGTTCCCATGGTTTTTTACCTGTTACCAGTCTGGTACCAGTTACCAGTTATTCCCGTCAATGTACAGAGATCACCCCGAGGGGGGAGGGGTTTATACCTCACAATGTACAGAGATCACCCCGAGGGGGAGGGGTTTATTCCTCACAATGTACAGAGATCACCCCGAGGGGGAGGGGTTTATTCCCCACAATGTACAGAGATCACCCCGAGGGGGAGGGGTTTATTCCTCACAATGTACAGAGATCACCCCGAGGGGGAGGGGTTTATTCCCCACAATGTACAGAGATCACCCCGAGGGGGAGGGGTTTATTCCCCACAATGTACAGAGATCACCCCGAGGGGGAGGGGTTTATTCCTCACAATGTACAGAGATCACCCCGAGGGGGAGGGGTTTATTCCCCACAATGTACAGAGATCACCCCGAGGGGGAGGGGTTTATTCCTCACAATGTACAGAGATCACCCCGAGGGGGAGGGGTTTATTCCCCGCAATGTACAGAGATCACCCCCAGGGGGAGGGGTTAATTCCCCGCATTGTACAGAGATCATCCCGAGGGGGAGGGGTTTATTCCTCACAATGTACAGAGATCACCCCGAGGGGGAGGGGTTTATTCCCGCAATGTACAGAGATCACCCCGAGGGGGAGGGGTTTATTCCCTGCATTGTACAGAGATCACCCAGAGGGGGAGGGGTTTATTCCCCGCAATGTACAGAGATCACCCCGAGGGGAGGGGTTTATTCCCGCAATGTACAGAGATCACCCCGAGGGGGAGGGGTTTATTCCTCACAATGTACAGAGATCACCCCGAGGGGGAGGGGTTTATTCCCCACAATGTACAGAGATCACCCCGAGGGGGAGGGGTTTATTCCTCACAATGTACAGAGATCACCCCGAGGGGGAGGGGTTTATTCCCCACAATGTACAGAGATCATCCCGAGGGGGAGGGGTTTATTCCTCACAATGTACAGAGATCACCCCGAGGGGGAGGGGTTTATTCCCGCAATGTACAGAGATCACCCCGAGGGGGAGGGGTTTATTCCCTGCATTGTACAGAGATCACCCAGAGGGGGAGGGGTTTATTCCCCACAATGTACAGAGATCACCCCGAGGGGAGGGGTTTATTCCCGCAATGTACAGAGATCACCCCGAGGGGGAGGGGTTTATTCCCTGCATTGTACAGAGATCACCCAGAGGGGGAGGGGTTTATTCCCCGCAATGTACAGAGATCACCCCGAGGGGAGGGGTTTATTCCCGCAATGTACAGAGATCACCCCGAGGGGAGGGGTTTATTCCCGCAATGTACAGAGATCACCCCGAGGGGGAGGGGTTTATTTTTTATTTTTTTATTAATTTTTCATCTTTATTTTGTTTTTCTTGGGTGAGCATAGTTAAATACAAAAGCTGTAGTTACATCTTATATAAATAACAACACAAAAATCAAGTGGGTAAACAACAATATAATAAGCTTTCTACTGTGCTTAAATCATCAAAGGATATCCTTTACCTGCTATTCCCCTTGTATGCTGTCCCCTATACCTCCCTCCCCCCCCCCCTTACCCACCCTCCATTCCCCTTCTCACTGGAGCGTCATTCTCTTGTGTTGTCTATCCTAAGGGGGGAGCACATACTAGTATATTGCCTTAATCTTAAGCTATTAGCTAGGGGAGTCTATCAGGCGCATAATGTAGCTTAAAGAACTGGTAGAGCATATGAGTTGACCGAAGCGCTAGTCCACTGAAACCATCATAATCAAGGGAAGTGAGCTCTTGATGGATCGAAACATACTTTTTTTGTTAGGTTTCCCTACAAAGGCTCTCCCACACCTCTTAACCATGGTCCCCACAATCTCACAAATTTGCCATAATTCCCTTGTCTCTTAAAGTTCACTTTTTCGCTGGAGATAGTTAGGTTGATCGTTGCTTCCCAATTTTCTACAGTCGGGGGTAGATGGGCCTGCCATTTTTGGGCAATTGTCTTGCGTGCCTGAAATAGACATCTCAAAACTGCTTCTAGGTTGCCTGAAGGGACTTCATTGTCCCTTATACTCCCCAAGAGGCAAGTCTTAGCCTCTGGTTCCAGGGAGGCTCCAAAGGCTTTGTTGATCCTCCCAATTATCTCCGCCCAATAACTATGCAGCCTTGGGCATTTCCAAACCATATGTATGAGGTCTCCTTTGGTCTTACATCTTGGGCATTCATTATTTTGCCTCAAGCCTAATTGGAACAACTTTTGGGGGGTATAATATACTCTATACAGTAAGAGCAAGTGGGATAGTCTCTGCGCTGGGGCAATCGAGACTGATGCTCCTTGTTGCAGGATTTTATCCCACTGTTCAGCGGTAAATGTCCCCAAATCCCTTTCCCACCCCTCTCTACTCCTAATGGGGCCCGCTCTGCTTATTGCTCTATCTCCCAACATACTATACATTGCTGAAATTAGGCCTTTGGGGCAGGAATCTGGGTCCACACAACTGTTTGTGCTCTAAATTGTGTTTGGATGGCGAACCTGAAGGTACTTGTAGAATGTTTTATTTGATATACCATATTCCCTTGATAATTCTAAAAAAGTTTTCATAGTTTCCCCCTCAAACAAATGTATTAAGCGGTTTATTCCCTGTCCCATCCACTCTCCAGATTCCTCTATGCTCATTAATTCCTGCAAGTTTTTATTATTCCATATAGGGGAAAATTCAGTTATCCCCGAATACCCCAGTAGTACCTTTGTTGTCTGCCATATTTTCCTAACTAGCTTTATAATTGGGCATTTATAGGGAAAAAAATCTGCCTCTAGGGCTTCCACCAATAGCCTATGGGGGTTACCTGCCAGAAGTAATCGGTTATTAGGGGTGCCTATCTCTGTGGTTCCACAACCCGCCAGTTGTTGTAGCTGAGACGCAATAAAATATAATCTTGGGTGTGGAACCGCCATACCCCCCCTCTTTTACAGGAAGTTGTAATGTTTGCAACCTAATCCTGGCTTGGCCCCCCTCCATATTAGTTCTCTGAATAGTGACTCTATTTTCTCGAACCACACCTGCCCTATCCAAATCGGGGAATTGTGACACAGGTATAGTATCTGCGGTTGCCATATCATTTTTATAAGATTGCAGCGTCCTGCTACAGACAGCGGGAGTCGTTTCCATATGCCGCTTTTTTGTTTTAATTTAATTATAAGTGGGGCTATATTGATGTTAGCATATTGTGTGACGTCCTTTGTAACACAAATCCCTAGGTATTTTAGTTTAGTGACCCACTCAGTTGGGAAGCCCCTAACAGTGTACGGGAGTCGATTGGTTCTAGCGGTAACAGGGCAGATTTTTCCCAATTGATAGTCAGGCCTGAGAATTGTCCAAATTCCCCGACCATTTTTACCACCCTGTCCAGTGAAGTTGCCACATCTCCTAGGAAGAACAAGATATCATCTGCAAACAATGCTATTTTCTCTAAATCCTCTTATGTCCGCTCTCGATCTGGCCGCAATTGCCAGAGGTTCCATAGCGAGAGCGAACAAAAGGGGGGATAGGGGCAGCCCTGTCTCGTCCCTCTCTCCAACTGAACTACTTCTGACAGCTCATTGTTTATCCTAACTTTGGCTCTCGGTTCGGTGTACAATAATTTAACCCATTTGATGAAAAGTGGACCAAAGCCAAAGGCCTCTAGCACCTTCCATAAATATGACCATTCTAAACTATCGAAGGCTTTTGCTGCAGGGGTTTATTCCTCACAATTTACAGAGATCACCCCGAGGGGGAGGGGTTTATTCCTCACAATTTACAGAGATCACCCCGAGGGGGAGGGGTTTATTCCTCACAATTTACAGAGATCACCCCGAGGGGGAGGGGTTTATTACTCACAATTTACAGAAATCACCCCGAGGGGGAGGGGTTTATTCCTCACAATGTACAGAGATCACCCCGAGGGGGAGGGGTTTATTCCTCACAATGTACAGAGATCACCCCGAGGGGGAGGGGTTTATTCCCTGCATTGTACAGAACCCCCCCGAGGGGGAGGGGTTTATTCCTCACAATTTACAGAAATCACCCCGAGGGGGAGGGGTTTATTCCCCACAATTTACAGAGATCACCCCGAGGGGGAGGGGTTTATTCCCCACAATTTACAGAGATCACCCCGAGGGGGAGGGGTTTATTCCTCACAATTTACAGAGATCACCCCGAGGGGGAGGGGTTTATTCCTCACAATTTACAGAGATCACCCCGAGGGGGAGGGGTTTATTCCTCACAATTTACAGAAATCACCCCGAGGGGGAGGGGTTTATTCCTCACAATTTACAGAGATCACCCCGAGGGGGAGGGGTTTATTCCTCACAATTTACAGAAATCACCCCGAGGGGGAGGGGTTTATTCCTCACAATGTACAGAGATCACCCCGAGGGGGAGGGGTTTATTCCTCACAATGTACAGAGATCACCCCGAGGGGGAGGGGTTTATTCCCTGCATTGTACAGAACCCCCCCGAGGGGGAGGGGTTTATTCCTCACAATTTACAGAAATCACCCCAAGGGGGAGGGGTTTATTCGCCACAATTTACAGAGATCACCCCGAGGGGGAGGGGTTTATTCCTCACAATGTACAGAGATCACCCCGAGGGGGAGGGGTTTATTCCCTGCATTGTACAGAACCCCCCCGAGGGGGAGGGGTTTATTCCTCACAATTTACAGAGATCACCCCGAGGGGGAGGGGTTTATTCCTCACAATTTACAGAGATCACCCCGAGGGGGAGGGGTTTATTCCTCACAATTTACAGAGATCACCCCGAGGGGGAGGGGTTTATTCCTCACAATTTACAGAGATCACCCCGAGGGGGAGGGGTTTATTCCCTGCATTGTACAGAACCCCCCCGAGGGGGAGGGGTTTATTCCTCACAATTTACAGAGATCACCCCGAGGGGGAGGGGTTTATTCCTCACAATTTACAGAGATCACCCCGAGGGGGAGGGGTTTATTCCTCACAATTTACAGAGATCACCCCGAGGGGGAGGGGTTTATTACTCACAATTTACAGAAATCACCCCGAGGGGGAGGGGTTTATTCCTCACAATGTACAGAGATCACCCCGAGGGGGAGGGGTTTATTCCTCACAATTTACAGAGATCACCCCGAGGGGGAGGGGTTTATTCCTCACAATTTACAGAGATCACCCCGAGGGGGAGGGGTTTATTCCTCACAATGTACAGAGATCACCCCGAGGGGGAGGGGTTTATTCCCTGCATTGTACAGAACCCCCCCGAGGGGGAGGGGTTTATTCCTCACAATTTACAGAAATCACCCCGAGGGGGAGGGGTTTATTCCCCACAATTTACAGAGATCACCCCGAGGGGGAGGGGTTTATTCCTCACAATTTACAGAGATCACCCCGAGGGGGAGGGGTTTATTCCTCACAATTTACAGAGATCACCCCGAGGGGGAGGGGTTTATTACTCACAATTTACAGAAATCACCCCGAGGGGGAGGGGTTTATTACTCACAATTTACAGAAATCACCCCGAGGGGGAGGGGTTTATTCCTCACAATGTACAGAGATCACCCCGAGGGGGAGGGGTTTATTCCTCACAATGTACAGAGATCACCCCGAGGGGGAGGGGTTTATTCCCTGCATTGTACAGAACCCCCCCCGAGGGGGAGGGGTTTATTCCTCACAATTTACAGAAATCACCCCGAGGGGGAGGGGTTTATTCCCCACAATTTACAGAGATCACCCCGAGGGGGAGGGGTTTATTCCTCACAATTTACAGAGATCACCCCGAGGGGGAGGGGTTTATTCCTCACAATTTACAGAAATCACCCCGAGGGGGAGGGGTTTATTCCTCACAATTTACAGAAATCACCCCGAGGGGGAGGGGTTTATTCCTCACAATTTACAGAGATCACCCCGAGGGGGAGGGGTTTATTCCTCACAATTTACAGAAATCACCCCGAGGGGGAGGGGTTTATTCCTCACAATGTACAGAGATCACCCCGAGGGGGAGGGGTTTATTCCTCACAATGTACAGAGATCACCCCGAGGGGGAGGGGTTTATTCCCTGCATTGTACAGAACCCCCCCGAGGGGGAGGGGTTTATTCCTCACAATTTACTGAAATCACCCCAAGGGGGAGGGGTTTATTCGCCACAATTTACAGAGATCACCCCGAGGGGGAGGGGTTTATTCCTCACAATGTACAGAGATCACCCCGAGGGGGAGGGGTTTATTCCCTGCATTGTACAGAACCCCCCCGAGGGGGAGGGGTTTATTCCTCACAATTTACAGAGATCACCCCGAGGGGGAGGGGTTTATTCCTCACAATTTACAGAGATCACCCCGAGGGGGAGGGGTTTATTCCTCACAATTTACAGAGATCACCCCCGAGGGGGAGGGGTTTATTCCTCACAATTTACAGAGATCACCCCGAGGGGGAGGGGTTTATTCCTCACAATTTACAGAGATCACCCCGAGGGGGAGGGGTTTATTCCCTGCATTGTACAGAACCCCCCCGAGGGGGAGGGGTTTATTCCTCACAATTTACAGAGATCACCCCGAGGGGGAGGGGTTTATTCCTCACAATTTACAGAGATCACCCCGAGGGGGAGGGGTTTATTCCTCACAATTTACAGAGATCACCCCGAGGGGGAGGGGTTTATTACTCACAATTTACAGAAATCACCCCGAGGGGGAGGGGTTTATTCCTCACAATGTACAGAGATCACCCCGAGGGGGAGGGGTTTATTCCTCACAATGTACAGAGATCACCCCGAGGGGGAGGGGTTTATTCCCTGCATTGTACAGAACCCCCCCGAGGGGGAGGGGTTTATTCCTCACAATTTACAGAAATCACCCCGAGGGGGAGGGGTTTATTCCCCACAATTTACAGAGATCACCCCGAGGGGGAGGGGTTTATTCCTCACAATTTACAGAGATCACCCCGAGGGGGAGGGGTTTATTCCTCACAATTTACAGAAATCACCCCGAGGGGGAGGGGTTTATTCCTCACAAATTACAGAAATCACCCCGAGGGGGAGGGGTTTATTCCTCACAATGTACAGAAATCACCCCGAGGGGGAGGGGTTTATTCCTCACAATGTACAGAGATCACCCCGAGGGGGAGGGGTTTATTCCTCACAATGTACAGAGATCACCCCGAGGGGGAGGGGTTTATTCCCTGCATTGTACAGAACCCCCCCGAGGGGGAGGGGTTTATTCCTCACAATTTACAGAAATCACCCCAAGGGGGAGGGGTTTATTCGCCACAATTTACAGAGATCACCCCGAGGGGGAGGGGTTTATTCCTCACAATGTACAGAGATCACCCCGAGGGGGAGGGGTTTATTCCCTGCATTGTACAGAACCCCCCCGAGGGGGAGGAGTTTATTCCTCACAATTTACAGAGATCACCCCGAGGGGGAGGGGTTTATTCCCTGCATTGTACAGAACCCCCCCGAGGGGGAGGGGTTTATTCCTCACAATTTACAGAGATCACCCCGAGGGGGAGGGGTTTATTCCTCACAATTTACAGAAATCACCCCGAGGGGGAGGGGTTTATTCCTCACAATTTACAGAGATCACCCCGAGGGGGAGGGGTTTATTACTCACAATTTACAGAAATCACCCCGAGGGGGAGGGGTTTATTCCTCACAATGTACAGAGATCACCCCGAGGGGGAGGGGTTTATTCCTCACAATGTACAGAGATCACCCCGAGGGGGAGGGGTTTATTCCCTGCATTGTACAGAACCCCCCCGAGGGGGAGGGGTTTATTCCTCACAATTTACAGAAATCACCCCGAGGGGGAGGGGTTTATTCCCCACAATTTACAGAGATCACCCCGAGGGGGAGGGGTTTATTCCTCACAATTTACAGAGATCACCCTGAGGGGGAGGGGTTTATTCCTCACAATTTACAGAAATCACCCCGAGGGGGAGGGGTTTATTCCTCACAATGTACAGAGATCACCCCGAGGGGGAGGGGTTTATTCCTCACAATGTACAGAGATCACCCCGAGGGGGAGGGGTTTATTCCCTGCATTGTACAGAACCCCCCCGAGGGGGAGGGGTTTATTCCTCACAATTTACAGAGATCACCCCGAGGGGGAGGGGTTTATTCCTCACAATTTACAGAAATCACCCCGAGGGGGAGGGGTTTATTCCTCACAATGTACAGAGATCACCCCAAGGGGGAGGGGTTTATTCCTCACAATGTACAGAGATCACCCCGAGGGGGAGGGGTTTATTCCTCACAATGTACAGAGATCACCCTGAGGGGGAGGGGTTTATTCCTCACAATGTACAGAGATCACCCCAAGGGGGAGGGGTTTATTCCTCACAATGTACAGAGATCACCCCGAGGGGGAGGGGTTTATTCCTCACAATGTACAGAGATCACCCTGAGGGGGAGGGGTTTATTCCTCACAATGTACAGAGATCACCCCGAGGGGGAGGGGTTTATTCCTCACAATGTACAGAGATCACCCCGAGGGGGAGGGGTTTATTCCTCACAATGTACAGAGATCACCCCGAGGGGGAGGGGTTTATTCCCTGCATTGTACAGAACCCCCCCGAGGGGGAGGGGTTTATTCCTCACAATTTACAGAAATCACCCCGAGGGGGAGGGGTTTATTCCTCACAATTTACAGAGATCACCCCGAGGGGGAGGGGTTTATTCCTCACAATGTACAGAGATCACCCCGAGGGGGAGGGGTTTATTCCTCACAATTTACAGAGATCACCCCGAGGGGGAGGGGTTTATTCCTCACAATTTACAGAGATCACCCCGAGGGGGAGGGGTTTATTCCTCACAATGTACAGAGATCACCCCGAGGGGGAGGGGTTTATTCCTCACAATGTACAGAGATCACCCCGAGGGGGAGGGGTTTATTCCTCACAATGTACAGAGATCACCCCAAGGGGGAGGGGTTTATTCCCTGCATTGTACAGAGATCACCCCGAGGGGGAGGGGTTTATTCCTCACAATGTACAGGGTTCACCCCGAGGGGGAGGGGTTTATTCCTCACAATGTACATAGATCACCCCGAGGGGGAGGGGTTTATTCCTCACAATGTACATAGATCACCCCGAGGGGGAGGGGTTTATTCTTCACAATGTACAGGGATCACCCCGAGGGGGAGGGGTTTATTCCTCACAATGTACAGAGATCACCCCGAGGGGAGGGGTTTATTCCTCACAATGTACAGTGATCACCCGAGGGGGAGGGGTTTATTCCTCCCAATGTACAGAGATCACCCCGAGGGGGAGGCGTTTATTCCCTGCATTGTACAGAGATCACCCCGAATACGTCTCCTGATCTCTGATGGAAGCCGCCCTTAAATGAGATATTTCATACACAGACCACTCCCCTAATTATGGGACTGGCGGCGTCCCTGGGTGTGGACACAACGAATAATTATAATTATCTTGATGCCAAGAAGATCGACTTCTTCAGAAATGAGTGTCGATCGCTTTCATTGTACGGAGTGCCTGACCTTTGCTCCAGAACTTTGTGTATCCATAGCAACAGTCCCCGGATTCCGTCACAAGAATCTGACGCCTCCGAGAACCGCAGCCGGCGTGCCTTGGAAAGTAGAAGTGGACGTTTCCCCTTTCCACTCAGGAAATAACAAGCCTCCGACTCTGCAGGTTTCCTGTTAGTAAAGTTTTCTCATGGCAAATAAACCCAACAGCAAAATATGACACCGACCCGGGTCAGCGTCAGTGGCATTCTACCAACTGATCAGGTGGCAGCACCGGTCAGCGGCATTCTACCCAGTGATCAGGTGGCAGCACCGGTCAGCGTCTGTGGCATTTTACCAAGTGATCAGGTGGCAGCACTGGTCAGCGTCAGTGGCATTCTACCAAGTGATCAGGTGGCAGCACCGGTCAGCGTCGGTGGCATTCTACCCAGTGATCAGGTGGCAGCACCGGTCAGCGTCGGTGGCATTCTACCAAGTGATCAGGTGGCAGCATCAGTCAGCGTCAGTGGCATTCTACCAAGTGATCAGGTGGCAGCACCGGTCAGCGTCCGTGGCATTCTACCAAGTGATCAGGTGGCAGCACCGGTCAGCGGCATTCTACCCAGTGATCAGGTGGCAGCACCGGTCAGCGGCATTCTACCCAGTGATCAGGTGGCAGCACCGTTCAGTGGCATTCTACCAAGTGATCAGGTGGCAGCACCGGTCAGCGTCGGTGGCATTCTACCAAGTGATCAGGTGGCAGCACTGGTCAGCGTCAGTGGCATTCTACCAAGTGATTAGGTGGCAGCACCGGTCAGCGTCGGTGGCATTCTACCAAGTGATCAGGTGGCAGCACCGGTCAGCGTCGGTGGCATTCTACCAAGTGATCAGGTGGCAGCACCAGTCAGCGTCAGTGGCATTCTACCAAGTGATCAGGTGGCAGCACCGGTCAGCGTCCGTGGCATTCTACCAAGTGATCAGGTGGCAGCACCGGTCAGCGTCAGTGGCATTCTACCCAGTGATCAGGTGGCAGCACCGGTCAGCGTCAGTGGCATTCTACCAAGTGATCAGGTGGCAGCACCGGTCAGCGTCAGTGGCATTCTACCAAGTGATCAGGTGGCAGCACCGGTCAGCGTCAGTGGCATTCTACCAAGTGATCAGGTGGCAGCACCGGTCAGCGTCGGTGGCATTCTACCCAGTGATCAGGTGGCAGCACCGGTCAGCGTCAGTGGCATTCTACCAAGTGATCAGGTGGCAGCACCGGTCAGCATCAGTGGCATTCTACCCAGTGATCAGGTGGCAGCACCGGTCAGTGGCATTCTACCCAGCGATCAGGTGGCAACAACGGTCAGTGGCATTCTACCCAGTGATCAGGTGGCAGCACCGGTCAGTGGCATTCTACCCAGAGATCAGGTGGCAGCACCAGTCAGTGGCATTCTACCAAGTGATCAGGTGGCAGCACCAGTCAGCGTCAGTGGCATTCTACCAAGTGATCAGGAGGCAGCACCGGTCAGCATCAGTGGCATTCTACCCAGTGATCAGGTGGCAGCACCGGTCAGCGTCAGTGGCATTCTACCAAGTGATCAGGTGGCAGCACCGGTCAGCGTCAGTGGCATTCTACCAAGTGATCAGGTGGCAGCACCGGTCAGCGTCAGTGGCATTCTACCAAGTGATCAGGTGGCAGCACCGGTCAGCGGCATTCTACCCAGTGATCAGGTGGCAGCACCGGTCAGTGGCATTCTACCAAGTGATCAGGTGGCAGCACCGGTCAGTGGCATTCTACCAAGTGATCAGGTGGCAGCACCGTTCAGCGTCGGTGGCATTCTACCAAGTGATCAGGTGGCAGCACCGATCAGCGTCGGTGGCATTCTACCAAGTGATCAGGTGGCAGCACTGGTCAGCGTCAGTGGCATTCTACCAAGTGATCAGGTGGCAGCACCGGTCAGCGTCGGTGGCATTCTACCAAGTGATCAGGTGGCAGCACCGGTCAGCGTTGGTGGCATTCTACCCAGTGATCAGGTGGCAGCACCGGTCAGCGTCAGTGGCATTCTACCCAGTGATCAGGTGGCAGCACCGGTCAGTGGCATTCTACCCAGCGATCAGGTGGCAACAACGGTCAGTGGCATTCTACCCAGTGATCAGGTGGCAGCACCGGTCAGTGGCATTCTACCCAGTGATCAGGTGGCAGCACCGGTCAGTGGCATTCTACCAAGTGATCAGGTGGCAGCACCAGTCAGCGTCAGTGGCATTCTACCAAGTGATCAGGTGGCAGCACCGGTCAGCATCAGTGGCATTCTACCAAGTGATCAGGTGGCAGCACCGGTCAGCATCAGTGGCATTCTACCAAGTGATCAGGTGGCAGCACCGGTCAGCATCGGTGGCATTCTACCAAGTGATCAGGTGGCAGCACCGGTCAGCGTCGGTGGCATTCTACCAAGTGATCCGGTGGCAGCACCGGTCAACGTCAGTGGCATTTTACCAAGTGATCAGGAGGCAGCACCGATCAGCGTTGGTGGCATTTTACCAAGTGATCAGGTGGCAGCACCGATCAGCGTCGGTGGCATTCTACCAAGTGATCAGGTGGCAGGACCGGTCAGCGTCAGTGGCATTCTACCAAGTGATCAGGTGGCAGCACCGGTCAGCGTCAGTGGCATTCTACCCAGTGATCAGGTGGCAGCACCGGTCAGCATCAGTGGCATTCTACCAAGTGATTAGGTGGCAGCACCGGTCAGCATCAGTGGCATTCTACCAAGTGATCCGGTGGCAGCACCGGTCAGCGTCGGTGGCATTCTACCAAGGGATCAGGTGGCAGCACCGGTCAGCGTCGGTGGCATTCTATCAAGTGATCAGGTGGCAGCACCGGTCAGCGTCAGTGGCATTCTACCAAGTGATCAGGTGGCAGCACCGGTCAGCGTTGGTGGCATTCTACCAAGTGATCATGTGGCAGCACCGGTCAGCGTCAGTGGTATTTTACCAAGTGATCAGGAGGCAGCACCAGTCAGCGTCAGTGGCATTCTACCCAGTGATCAGGTGGCAGCACCGGTCAGCGTCGGTGGCATTCTACCAAGTGATCAGGTGGCAGCACCGGTCAGCGTCGGTGGCATTCTACCAAGTGATCAGGTGGCAGCACCGGTCAGCGTTGGTGGCATTCTACCAAGTGATCCGGTGGCAGCACCGGTCAGCGTCGGTGGCATTCTACCCAGTGATCAGGTGGCAGCACCGGTCAACGGCCTTCTACCCAGTGATCAGATGGCAGCACCGGTCAGTGGCATTCTACCAAGTGATCAGGTGGCAGCACTGGTCAGCGTCGGTGGCATTCTACCCAGTGATCAGGTGGCAGCACCGATCAGCGTCGGTGGCATTCTACCAAGTGATCAGGTGGCAGCACCGGTCAGCGTCAGTGGCATTCTACCAAGTGATCAGGTGGCAGCACCGGTCAGCGTCGGTGGCATTCTACCAAGTGATCAGGTGGCAGCACCAGTCAGCGTCAGTGGCATTCTACCAAGTGATCAGGTGGCAGCACCGGTCAGCGTCGGTGGCATTCTACCCAGTGATCAGGTGGTAGCACCGGTCAGCGTCGGTGGCATTCTACCAAGTGATCAGGTGGCAGCACCGGTCAGCGTTGGTGGCATTCTACCCAGTGATCTGGTGGCAGCACCGGTCAGTGGCATTCTACCCAGTGATCAGGTGGCAGCACCGGTCAGTGGCATTCTACCCAGTGATCAGGTGGCAGCACCGGTCAGTGGCATTCTACCCAGTGATCAGGTGGCAGCACCGGTCAGTGGCATTCTACCCAGTGATCAGGTGGCAGCACCGGTCAGTGGCATTCTACCCAGTGATCAGGTGGCAGCACCGGTCAGTGGCATTCTACCAAGTGATCAGGAGGCAGCACCAGTCAGCGTCAGTGGCATTCTACCCAGTGATCAGGTGGCAGCACCGGTCAGCATCAGTTGCATTCTACCCAGTGATCAGGTGGCAGCATCGATCAGCGTCAGTGGCATTCTACCAAGTGATCAGGTGGCAGCACCGGTCAGCATCAGTGGCATTCTACCAAGTGATCAGGTGGCAGCACTGGTCAGCATCGGTGGCATTCTACCAAGTGATCAGGTGGCAGCACCAGTCAGTGGAATTCTACCCAGTGATCAGGTGGCAGCACCGGTCAGCGTCGGTGGCATTCTACCCAGTGATCAGGTGGCAGCACCGATCAGCGTCAGTGGCATTCTACCAAGTGATCAGGTGGCAGCACCAGTCAGCGTCAGTGGCATTCTACCAAGTGATCAGGAGGCAGCACCAGTCAGCGTCAGTGGCATTCTACCAAGTGATCAGGAGGCAGCACCAGTCAGCGTCAGTGGCATTCTACCCAGTGATCAGGTGGCAGCACCGGTCAGCATCAGTGGCATTCTACCCAGTGATCAGGTGGCAGCACCGATCAGCGCCAGTGGCATTCTACCAAGTGATCAGGTGGCAGCACCGGTCAGCGTCAGTGGCATTCTACCAAGTGATCAGGTGGCAGCACCGGTCAGCATCGGTGGCATTCTACCAAGTGATCAGGTGGCAGCACCGGTCAGTGTCGGTGGCATTCTACCCAGTGATCAGGTGGCAGCACCGATCAGCGTTGGTGGCATTCCACCAAGTGATCAGGAGGCAGCACCGGTCAGCGTCAGTGGCATTCTACCCAGTGATCAGGTGGCAGCACCGGTCAGCATTAGTGGCATTCTACCCAGTGATCAGGTGGCAGCACCGGTCAGCGTCGGTGGCATTCTACCAAGTGATCAGGTGGCAGCACCGGTCAACGTCAGTGGCATTCTACCCAGTGATCAGGTGGCAGCACCGGTCAGCGTTGGTGGCATTCTACCCAGTGATCAGGTGGCAGCACCGGTCGGTGGCATTCTACCCAGTGATCAGGTGGCAGCACCGGTCAGTGGCATTCTACCCAGTGATCAGGTGGCAGCACCGGTCAGTGGCATTCTACCAAGTGATCAGGTGGCAGCACCAGTCAGCGTCAGTGGCATTCTACCCAGTGATCAGGTGGCAGCACCGGTCAGCATCAGTGGCATTCTACCCAGTGATCAGGTGGCAGCACCGGTCAGCGTCGGTGGCATTCTACCAAGTGATGAGGTGGCAGCACCGGTCAACGTCAGTGGCATTCTACCCAGTGATCAGGTGGCAGCACCGGTCAGCGTTGGTGGCATTCTACCCAGTGATCAGGTGGCAGCACCGGTCAGTGGCATTCTACCCAGTGATCAGGTGGCAGCACCGGTCAGTGGCATTCTACCCAGTGATCAGGTGGCAGCACCGGTCAGTGGCATTCTACCAAGTGATCAGGTGGCAGCACCAGTCAGCGTCAGTGGCATTCTACCAAGTGATCAGGAGGCAGCACCAGTCAGCGTCAGTGGCATTCTACCCAGTGATCAGGTGGCAGCACCGGTCAGCATCAGTGGCATTCTACCCAGTGATCAGGTGGCAGCATCGATCAGCGTCAGTGGCATTCTACCAAGTGATCAGGTGGCAGCACTGGTCAGCATCAGTGGCATTCTACCAAGTGATCAGGTGGCAGCACTGGTCAGCATCGGTGGCATTCTACCAAGTGATGAGGTGGCAGCACCAGTCAGCGTCAGTGGCATTCTACCCAGTGATCAGGTGGCAGCACCGATCAGCGTTGGTGCCATTCTACCAAGTGATCAGGAGGCAGCACCGGTCAGCGTCAGTGGCATTCTACCCAGTGATCAGGTGGCAGCACCGGTCAGAATCAGTGGCATTCTACCAAGTGATCAGGTGGCAGCACCGGTCAGCGTCGGTGGCATTCTACCAAGTGATCAGGTGGCAGCACCGGCCAGCGTCAGTGGCATTCTACCAAGTGATCAGGTGGCAGCACCGGTCAGCGTTGGTGGCATTGTACCCAGTGATCAGGTGGCAGCACCGGTCAGTGGCATTCTACCCAGTGATCAGGTGGCAGCACCGGTCAGTGGCATTCTACCCAGTGATCAGGTGGCAGCACCGGTCAGTGGCATTCTACCAAGTGATCAGGTGGCAGCACCAGTCAGCGTCAGTGGCATTCTACCAAGTGATCAGGAGGCAGCACCAGTCAGCGTCAGTGGCATTCTACCAAGTGATCAGGTGGTAGCACCGGTCAGCGTCGGTGGCATTCTACCAAGTGATCAGGTGGTAGCACCGGTCAGCGTCGGTGGCATTCTACCAAGTGATCAGGTGGCAGCACCGGTCAGTGGCATTCTACCCAGCGATCAGGTGGCAGCACCGGTCAGCGTCAGTGGCATTCTACCAAGTGATCAGGAGGCAGCACCGGTCAGCGTCAGTGGCATTCTACCAAGTGATCAGGAGGCAGCACCGGTCAGCGTCAGTGGCATTCTACCAAGTGATCAGGAGGCAGCACCAGTCAGCGTCAGTGGCATTCTACCAAGTGATCAGGAGGCAGCACCAGTCAGCGTCAGTGGCATTCTACCAAGTGATCAGGAGGCAGCACCGGTCAGCGTCAGTGGCATTCTACCAAGTGATCAGGAGGCAGCACCGGTCAGCGTCAGTGGCATTCTACCAAGTGATCAGGAGGCAGCACCAGTCAGCGTCAGTGGCATTCTACCAAGTGATCAGGAGGCAGCACCAGTCAGCGTCAGTGGCATTCTACCAAGTGATCAGGAGGCAGCACCGGTCAGCGTCAGTGGCATTCTACCAAGTGATCAGGAGGCAGCACCAGTCAGCGTCAGTGGCATTCTACCCAGCGATCAGGTGGCAGCACCGGTCAGTGGCATTCTACCCAGCGATCAGGTGGCAGCACCGGTCAGCGTCGGTGGCATTCTACCAAGTGATCAGGTGGCAGAAAAAAAATGCAGAAAAAATGTGCAAAATGCAGCTTCCCATAAACTCCAATGAGGGTTGTCATCGCCATTTTCATTTTAGTCAACACAATGAACACGGGTAAGAATGAAAGGTTAGAAAAGACGCGATCTTTCTCCAAGGCACAGAATGCATTCTGTGCGTTTTTAGTGCGTTTTCCAATGAAATGCCCATTTTTACTAAAACACACAAAAATTGCATCAAGTGAAAATGAAGCGCGTTTCCATCTACTGCAATGCACTGGAGCGCGCCATAAGCACTTTCCCCGACTTAGTTGGGGTAGGCGGTACACTTTGGTGGGGGTGGGTCAGCTCTGACCATTAACCTCTGGGGACCCGCCTTCTGACCTTTGACCTCTGGGGGAGGTCCCTATTCCAATTCCTGAGTCCTAGCCCTATTCTCCAATGGGAAACCCCAACCCCTCTAGCCCTACATTATAATATTTAACTTGTTTTATTTCACGCAGAGTGACGCTGCGTTACAACATGAGAAGTGTGAAGCGGCAAACCAGTGCGTTTCGGGAACACGTGACATGCAGAGAAATGCGCATCTATTTATTCCTCTGCATTGACGTCACAAGAGGGAAATATCCATCGCCCACAAGAGCCAATGAGATTCTTGCTTTCAAGGTTGTTGAACAAGTGGCAATTGTAGGCGTGGCTCTGATTGGTGGCAATTGTAGGCGTGGCTCTGATTGGTGGCAATTGTAGGCGTGGCTCTGATTGGTGGCAATTGTAGGCGTGGCTCTGATTGGTGGCAATTGTAGGCGTGGCTCTGATTGGTGGCAGTTGTAGGCGTGGCTCTGATTGGTGGCAATTGTAGGCGTGGCTCTGATTGGTGGCAGTTGTAGGCGTGGCTCTGATTGGTGGCAGTTGTAGGCGTGGCTCTTATTGGGCAGATCATTGTCATAGCGGAGGAGGGGCGGTCTTACCCGGCTCGCAGCGGGAGCAGCACTTTCCCAATGTTTGTTGCCAGTATTGCCGATCATTACAAGTCTGATTGTCGCTCGATGTGACCTGAAATAAAGGAGCGAATGTCGATCATTTCCTGGTCTGCACACAAATTCTACTTCCTTACAATTCTTCCCCTGAAGTTTCACCCTCAATGTGTATTTTCTGTGTTTTCATATACAGAGCGTATTTTATAAACATGGGGCCAGATCCACATACCTGCCCCGCCGGCGCGGTGCGTCCCATTTACTCTACGCCGCCGTAAGTTTCAGCGCCGTATCCTTATCCTCAAAGCAATTCCGCTGTAACTTACGGCGGCGTAGTGTAAATGGGCCGGCGTTCGCGGGTGTAATTCAAATGAACAAGAGGTGGGCGTGTTTTATTTTTATTTTATTTTTTGAACTGCGCATGCGCCGGCCTTGAACGTATCCCAGTGCGCATGCGTGAAATCACGTCGCAAATAGTCAATGAAAACGGTGTGAACATAACTTACGCAAATCCCTATTCGCGAACGGTTTACGCAAATGAGGTGAACGAAGGAAAATTAGACGCTGGCCCGACGTCCATACTTAACATGGTGTACGCCTCTATATAGCAGGGGTAACTTTACGCCGGACATACGCTTACGCAAACTACATAAAAGGAATGCGCCGGCCGCTCACACGTTCGTGAATTGCCGTAACTCGCTCATTTGCATATTCAACGCGGAAAAACGACGGAAGCGCCCAGCGTAAGTATGCAACTAAGACGACGGTGTAATAACGTTACGCCAGTCGCACCTTAGCGTAATTCCTGCGTATCTTGTTTTGTGAATACAAAGATATTCCGTAAAGATATAAAGATAAAGATATTCTAACAAAAAGATGGCGCAGCCAATGTTAACTATGGACGTCGGGACCGCGTCAAATTTTTCTAATTTTACGTCGTTTGCGTAACTCGTCCATGAATGGCGCTGGGCGTAAATTACATTCACGTCGTTTTCAATGACTATTTGCAACGTCATTTGGAGCATGCACACTGGGATACGTTCACGACCGGCGCATGCGCAGTTAAAAAAAAACGTCATTTACATGGGGTCAACGTTAATTTAAATACAACACGCCCCCTACCTGCCCTATTTGAATTACGCAGGGATACGCCGGTCCATTTACGCTACGCCGCCGCAACTGCTTTGTGAATACAGCACTTGCCTGTAATAGTTGCGGCAACGTAGTGTAAATCGGATACGCTGCGCCCGCACAAAGATACGCGCCCCAACGTGAATCTGGCCATATGGGTTGCAGGCATGCTGGTTGTCTGCACAGTGTCCTGTGTATCAGAAAGAAAGATGAATGGTCACAAGAGAACTTTTTAACCTTGTAAAAAGGGTAAGGCTACTTTCACACCGCTCCATTGCAAAAAAAAACCTTGGTAGAAACACATTTTATCAAATTTCTTGTGCGTTTTGCACCTGTGAGAAAAAAGACACATGACTCAAAAATGCACGGATGCGTTTTCCACTCGTTTCAATGGGAGGTGCATTTTTGTTGTGTTTTTCTTACCACAAATGCAGCAAGCAGGACTTTGAAAAACACAAATACCACATCCACAGCCCCCCCTCTGTCCAAGTATACCACGCCCACAGCCCCACCTCTGTCCAAGTATACCACGCCCACCGCCACCCCTCTGTCCAAGTATACCACGCCCACAGCCCCCCCTCTGTCCAAGTATACCACGCCCACAGCCCCCCCTCTGTCCAAGTATACCACGCCCACAGCCCCACCTCTGTCCAAGTATACCACGCCCACAGCCCCCCTCTGTCCAAGTATACCACGCCCACAGCCCCCCCCTTTGTCCAAGTATACCACGTCAACAGTCCCACCTCTGTCCAAGTATACCACACCCACAGCCCCCCCTCTGTCCAAGTATACCACCCCCTCTGTCCGTACCACGCCCACAGCCCCCCCTCTGTCCAAGTATACCACCCCACAGCCCCACCTCTGTCCAAGTATACCACACCCCAGCCCCCTCTGTCCAAGTATACCACGCCCACAGCCCCCCCTTTGTCAAGTATACCACGTCCCAGTCCCACCTCTGTCCAAGTATACCACGCCCACACCACGTCCAAGTATACAGTCCACAGCCTCCCCTCTGTCCAAGTATACCACGCCCACAGCCCCCCCTCTGTCCAAGTACCTTGTGCACACCACCCCTCTGTCCAAGTATACCACGTCCACAGCCACCCCTCTGTCCAAGTATACCCGTCCACAGCCACCCCTCTGTCCAAGATACTTGTGCAGCCACCCCTCTGTCCAAGTACCACGTCCACACCACCCCTCGTCCAAGTATACACTGCCAGCCTCCCCTTCTGTCCAAGTATACCACGTCCACAGTCCCCTCTGTCCAAGTATACCACGTCCCACAGCCACCCCTCTGTCCAAGTATACCACGCCCACGCCACCCCTCTGTCCAAGTATACCCCTCTGTCCAAGTATACGTCCACCGCCAGCCTCCCCTCTGTCCAAGTATACCACGCCCACAGCCACCCCTCTGTCCAAGTATACCACGTCCAGCCACCCCTCTGTCCAAGTATACCACGTCCAGCCTCCCCTCTGTCCAAGTATACCACGTCCACCGCCACCCCTCTGTCCAAGTATACCACGTCCACCGCCACCCCTCTGTCCAAGTATACCACGTCCACCGCCACCCCTCTGGCCAAATATACCACGTCCACAGCCACCCCTCTGTCCAAGTATACCACGTCCACAGCCATCCCTCTGTTTAAGTATACCACGTCCACAGCCACCCCTCTGTCCAAGTATACCACGTCCACAGCCACCCCTCTGTCCAAGTATACCACGTCCACAGCCACCCCTCTGTCCAAGTATACCACGTCCACAGCCACCCCTCTGTCCAAGTATACCACGTCCACAGCCACCCCTCTGTCCAAGTATACCTTGTGCACTGCCACCCCTCTGTCCAAGTATACCACGTCCACTGCCACCCCTCTGTCCAATTATACCACGTCCACAGCCTCCCCTCTGTCCAAGTATACCACGTCCACAGCCACCCCTCTGTCCAAGTATACCACGCCCACAGCCACCCCTCTGTCCAAGTATACCACGTCCACCGCCACCCCTCTGTCCAAGTATACCACGCCCACAGCCACCCCTCTGTCCAAGTATACCACGTCCACCGCCACCCCTCTGTCCAAGTATACCACGTCTACAGCCTCCCCTCTGTCCAAGTATACCACGCCCACAGCCACCCCTCTGTCCAAGTATACCACGTCCACCGCCACCCCTCTGTCCAAGTATACCACGTCCACCGCCACCCCTCTGTCCAAGTATACCACGTCCACAGCCACCCCTCTCTCCAAGTATATCACGTCCACAGCCACCCCTCTGTCCAAGTATACCACGCCCACAGCCACCCCTCTGTCCAAGTATACCTCGTCCACTGCCACCCCTCTGTCCAAGTATACCTCGTCCACTGCCACCCCTCTGTCCAAGTATACCTCGTCCACTGCCACCCCTCTGTCCAATTATACCACGTCCACAGCCTCCCTCTGTCCAAGTATACCACGTCCACTGCCACTCCTCTGTCCAAGTATACCACGTCTACAGCCTCCCCTCTGTCCAAGTATACCACGTCCACAGCCTCCCCTCTGTCCAATTATACCACGTCCACAGCCTCCCCTCTGTCCAAGTATACCACGTCCACAGCCACCCCTCTGTCCAAGTATACCACGCCCACAGCCACCCCTCTGTCCAAGTATACCACGTCCACCGCCACCCCTCTGTCCAAGTATACCACGTCCACAGCCACCCCTCTGTCCAAGTATACCACGCCCACAGCCACCCCTCTGTCCAAGTATACCACGCCCACAGCCACCCCTCTGTCCAAGTATACCTCGTCCACTGCCACCCCTCTGTCCAAGTATACCTCGTGCACTGCCACCCCTCTGTCCAAGTATACCACGTCCACTGCCACCCCTCTGTCCAATTATACCACGTCCACAGCCTCCCCTCTGTCCAAGTATACCACGTCCACAGCCACCCCTCTGTCCAAGTATACCACGCCCACAGCCACCCCTCTGTCCAAGTATACCACGTCCACCGCCACCCCTCTGTCCAAGTATACCACGCCCACAGCCACCCCTCTGTCCAAGTATACCACGTCCACCGCCACCCCTCTGTCCAAGTATACCACGTCTACAGCCTCCCCTCTGTCCAAGTATACCACGCCCACAGCCACCCCTCTGTCCAAGTATACCACGTCCACCGCCACCCCTCTGTCCAAGTATACCACGTCCACAGCCACCCCTCTGTCCAAGTATACCACGTCCACAGCCACCCCTCTGTCCAAGTATACCACGTCCACAGCCACCCCTCTGTCCAAGTATACCACGCCCACAGCCACCCCTCTGTCCAAGTATACCTCGTCCACTGCCACCCCTCTGTCCAAGTATACCTCGTCCACTGCCATCCCTCTGTCCAAGTATACCACGTCTACAGCCTCCCCTCTGTCCAAGTATACCACGTCCACAGCCTCCCCTCTGTCCAAGTATACCACGTCCACAGCCACCCCTCTGTCCAAGTATACCACGCCCACAGCCACCCCTCTGTCCAAGTATACCACGCCCACAGCCACCCCTCTGTCCAAGTATACCACGTCCACCGCCACCCCTCTGTCCAAGTATACCACGTCCACAGCCACCCCTCTGTCCAAGTATACCACGTCCACAGCCACCCCTCTGTCCAAGTATACCACGCCCACAGCCACCCCTCTGTCCAAGTATACCTCGTCCACTGCCACCCCTCTGTCCAAGTATACCTCGTCCACTGCCACCCCTCTGTCCAAGTATACCTCGTCCACTGCCACCCCTCTGTCCAATTATACCACGTCCACAGCCTCCCTCTGTCCAAGTATACCACGTCCACTGCCACTCCTCTGTCCAAGTATACCACGTCTACAGCCTCCCCTCTGTCCAATTATACCACGTCCACAGCCTCCCCTCTGTCCAAGTATACCTCGCCCACAGCCACCCCTCTGTCCAAGTATACCACGCCCACAGCCACCCCTCTGTCCAAGTATACCTCGCCCACAGCCACCCCTCTGTCCAAGTATACCACGTCCACCGCCACCCCTCTGTCCAAGTATACCACGCCCACTGCCACGCCTCTGTCCAAGTATACCACGTCCACAGCCACCCCTCTGTCCAAGTATATTAATATAGTGTATGGATTGCGCTACCTTGGTGGTTGACCTTCATCCACCTAATCCTGTGGAACGGTTACAATTATTAACCCCTGTAAATAACACCCATAAATGACAATCCATCAAACACATATGTGTATATAAATGTGTACCAAGTGTTCATATACAAATGTTCTTCTCAAAAAAATAATTTCTTATCACAAAGACAAACAACCTTTTTGGTGACAAAAATATAAAACCATTAAATAATAGAGAATCTCTAAATGGATCCTTTTCCCTTTAAAAGTACCAATGTGATGACCAAGTGTTCTCAGGCAATCAATACTCCTCAAACACCACGTGATTATCCCATCACCGTTCAAAATGGCCACTCACCACATCACATTCAACTAGCGCCTTTGGTTCATTCCCAGGATAACCACTCCTAGTTTGCATCACCACAACTGTCAGGTATCTTGGGTGTATTAATGTAGTCTGTACAAAAACTCACAGAAAAAGAGTGTCCCTCAAAGTGTATCAAAGCATATATTGCACTCACATTTCCTTGTGCCCATATGCCGGCACCAAGCTTCTACAGCCGTGTATGCAAACATATGAGGGAAGATAAAACATGTTCCTCTCTCGTGTTCCCTATACGCCTGTCTTACAGTCAGCGTGTTGTCCCGTAGATGTCGGCAGCCTCTACGCGTTTCGCAAGATATATTGCGTCCTCAGAAAGCTGCTGTACAGTTGTGGCCAAAAGTTTTGAGAATGACACAAATATTGGTTTTCACAAAGTTTGCTGCTTGTAGATCTTTGTTTCAGTTGTTTCTGTGATATAATTCCACGCACTTCATATGTTTCAAAGGCTTTCATGGATAATTACATGACATTTATGCAGTATTTGCAGTGTTGGCTCTTCTTTTTCAGGACCTCTGCAATGCGACTGGGCATGCTCTCATCAACTTCTGGGCCTGACTGATCGGCGCCCCCCCATTCTTTCACAATTGCTTCTTGGAGTTTGTCAGAATTAGTGGGATTTTTGTTCGCCCCCCCCCCCCCCCTCGCCTCTTGAGGATTGACCACAAGTTCTCAATGGGATTAAGATCTGGGGAGTTTCCAGGCCATGGACCCAAAATGTCAACGTTTTGCCCCCCGAGCCACTTAGTTCTCACTTTTGCCCTATGGCACGGCGCTCCATCGTGCTGGAAAATGCATTGTCCTTCACCAGACTGTTGTTGGATTGTTGGAGAAAGTTGCTGTTGGAGGGGGTTTTGGTACAGTTCTTCATTCATGGCAAATTGTGAGTGAGCCCCCCACTCCCTTGGATGAGAAGCCCCCCACACATGACTGGTCTCAGGATGGATGACACAGGACTGATGGTAGCGCTCTCCTTTTCTTCTCCGGACAAGCCTTTTTCCTGAAGCCCCAAACAATGGGAAAGAGGTTTCATCTGAGAATATGACTTTGCCCCCCCAGTCCTCAGCAGTCCATTCTCCATATTTTCTGCAGAAGATCAGTCTGTCCCGGATGGTTTTCCTGGAGAGAAGTGGCTTCTTTGCTGCCCTTCTTGGCACCAGGTCATCTTCCAAAAGTCTTCGCCTCACTTGTGCGTGCCGACGCCCCCACACCTGCCTGCTGCCATTCCTAAACAAGCTCTGCACTGGTGGCACGCCGATCCCACAGCTCAATCCTCTTCAGGAAACGGTCCTGGCACTTGCTGGACTTTCTTGGGCATCCTGAAGCCTTCTTCACAAATGCAGTGGAATTTTTTCTTTATGGGAATAAGTTCATTTTCATGGCAAAGAGGAACTTTGCAATTAATTGCAATTCGTCTGATCGCTCTTCATTACATTCTGGAGTAGATGTAATTTCCCATCTCAGAAACTGAGGCAGCAGACTTTGTGAAAATTAGTATTTGTGTCATTCTCAAAACTTTTGGCCATGGCTGTACTTCTGTTATGCTTCTATATTTATACCCCTCTGTATCTGGTTGAGATTTGAAGTTCCTGCCCATAAGCCACCCCCCCCCCCCCCCCCCCCCCGGAAATGCGCGGACCGCCCCCTTGTTCTACGTAGATTACATTGTTGTCCACCGTGTCCCCGTCTTTTTTCACGGTCAGAGACCGCTGATCCCGTCTGACCGGTTGTTGTTTTTCTACCAGACTGCATACAGCGTCTCCACCATCTTTGTTTGTCCTGTACCCTTCCTTTGGTTGGGCGGGAGCCGCTGGGCCCGTCTGTTCGGATGTTGTTACTCCGCCAGACCGGAAACCGAAAGACATTGGCAAATAAGAGTAATAAAATCTGAACTCCAGCAATTCAGCCGCTTTGGAGAATGTTTAGGGTGAATGGGGTTTAAGTGTAATGAGGTATTTTCCACCTTGTGGGGGTCATCTCTTTAATTTACAGGTGACCAAGAGCAAAACTATTGTTCCCTCCTCCCCCCTCCACTTGGCCAATCAGAGTGCTTTGCGTTATGTATACCCATTCACAAATTACAAATTACAAGGGCTTCTGTGAATGGACAGCAGGGAGGAGGGACGCTGAGTCTCAGAGGGCAGCGCCACAAGTATAGCAAAAAAACTTTGCTGGCAGAGGGGGGTGAAGGCAGGGGGTGTTGGTGGCAGAGGGGGATGGAGGCAGAGGGCGTTGGTGGCAGAGGGTGTTGGGGGCAGAGGGGAGTGAAGGCAGGGGGTGTTGGTGGTAGAGGGGGATGGAGGCAGAGGGCGTTGGTGGCAGAGGGGGGTGAAGGCAGGGGGTGTTGGTGGCAGAGGGGGATAGAGGCAGAGGGCGTTGGTGGCAGAGGGTGTTGGGGGCAGAGGGGAGTGAAGGCAGGGGGTGTTGGTGGCAGAGGGTGTTGGGGGCAGAGGGGAGTGAAGGCAGGGGGTGTTGGTGGTAGAGGGGGATGGAGGCAGGGGGTGTTGGTGGCAGAGGGGGATGGAGGCAGAGGGCGTTGGTGGCAGAGGGTGTTGGGGGCAGAGGGGAGTGAAGGCAGGGGGTGTTGGTGGCAGAGGGGGATGGAGGCAGAGGGCGTTGGTGGCAGAGGGTGTTGGGGGCAGAGAGGAGTGAAGGCAGGGGGTGTTGGTGGCAGAGGGTGTTTGGGGCAGAGGGTGTTGGGGGCAGAGGGGAGTGAAGGCAGGGGGTGTTGGTGGTAGAGGGGGATGGAGGCAGGGGGTGTTGGTGGCAGAGGGGGATGGAGGCAGAGGGCGTTGGTGGCAGAGGGTTTTGGGGGCAGAGGGGAGTGAAGGCAGGGGGTGTTGGTGGCAGAGGGGGATGGAGGCAGAGGGTGTTGGTGGCAGAGGGTGTTGGGGGCAGAGGGGAGTGAAGGCAGGGGGTGTTGGTGGCAGAGGGGGATGGAGGCAGAGGGCGTTGGTGGCAGAGGGTGTTGGGGGCAGAGGGAGTGAAGGCAGGGGGTGTTGGTGGCAGAGGGGGATGGAGGCAGAGGGCGTTGGTGGCAGAGGGTGTTGGGGGCAGAGGGGAGTGAAGGCAGGGGGTGTTGGTGGCAGAGGGTGTTGGGGGCAGAGGGGAGTGAAGGCAGGGGGTGTGGTGGTAGAGGGTGTTGGGGGCAGAGGGGAGTGAAGGCAGGGGGTGTTGGTGGTAGAGGGGGATGGAGGCAGAGGGTGTTGGTGGCAGAGGGGGATGGAGGCAGAGGGCGTTGGTGGCAGAGGGTGTTGGGGGCAGAGGGGAGTGAAGGCAGGGGGTGTTGGTGGTAGAGGGGGATGGAGGCAGGGGGTGTTGGTGGCAGAGGGCGTTGGTGGCAGAGGGTGTTGGGGGCAGAGGGGAGTGAAGGCAGGGGGTGTTGGTGGTAGAGGGGGATGGAGGCAGGGGGTGTTGGGGGCAGAGGGGCGTAAGGCAGGGGTGTTCGTGGCAGGGGTGTTCGTGGCAGGGGGTGTTCGTGGCAGGGGGTGTTCGTGGCAGGGGGTGTTCGTGGCAGGGGGTGTTCGTGGCAGGGGGTGTTCGTGGCAGGGGGTGTTGGGGGCAGAGGGGAGTGAGGGCAGGGGGTGTTGGGGGCAGAGGGGCGTGAAGACAGGGGGTGTTCGTGGCAGGGGGTGTTGGGGGCAGAGGCATCCAATGCAACGAGAGCCTCATCCATCCAATCCAAGAGTTCAATGATAAAATTCATTCTTGGCAGAAAATCCAACGCATTTCGAGGGCCGTACTTTGGCGCTCTCATTGGATTGTTTGCAGATTCTCACCTCCTGGTCCATTCCCTGTTCCTGGGGACGTTCCTGTTTTGTGGAGTTCTGCCGAACCGGAGCGAGTGTAGACGGTGACCCCCACGTGACCCTTCAATATCTGAATCCGGCGCCAGGTTTGTCTTTGTGTTTTATAATACAGGGGCCCCAATATCACTGGAAGAATCACGCGAATACCGGATAGACAACATAAACATTGGTGAAGAAATAAAAAAACACTCATGAAAAAGCCCAAAACATGTGAATGACTTGAGGGTGACACAGATTGGTGAATGTGTAACAAAAATCCTGCGATTCTCCAATCAGAGGGGACGGTGTGATATCTGACAGGTGATCGGAAACCAATCAAAGTTCAGCTTCTCCTCCACCCAGGTGAACAGAGACCTGTATGGTGAACTAGTGCAATGTACGGCGTTTGGTGATAATCCAATGGGGGATCCACCAAAGAAAATCATGCGGATCTTCTTACCGGAGCGAGTTGGTCCCGTGGTTAGAGGGGACCACCAATCGCATGTGGTACCTGTTGGGCTCACTGGGAAATAGACAGCCTGGCATGGATCATCTCCATAACTCCAATATTGGCATTCTTCAGTCTTGTGGCTACAGTCCTTTATTCTCAGCTGGTGATCCTGTCAGTAACACTCCCTGTCCTCCATCAGGGGGGGGGTCTCCAAACTTTCCAATGCACGGGCAACATTGTATATTTTTCATAATATTTGCCTGGATGTTGTGGAGCATCCTTTCTCAACCAGGGTCCCTCCAGAGGTTGCTGGGGGTTCCTTGAGCTGTGGCTGATGAACCACCTTTTTGATGCCTTCAGAGTTCAGAAAAGCCACCAGCATGACACCAAATATATTTTTGGCTGCCTTTAAGGGGGGCGCTCTTCCCATTGACCACCAGTATAAGGGTTCCTCGAGACCTGAAAATTATTTATGGGGTTCCTCTAGGGTTAAAAGGTTGAGAAAGGCTGTTCTGGAGTGTGAAGTGGACCTCGCTGCTTCCTGTGACCCAGTGAGCCCAACAGGTACCACATGCGATTGGTGGTCCCCTCTAACCACGGGACCAACTCGCTCCGGTAAGAAGATCCGCTTGATTTCTTTGGTGGATCCCCCATTGGATTATCACCAAACGCCGTACATTGCACAAGTTCACCATACAGGTCTCTGTTCACCTTGGTTTCCGATCATCTGTCAGATATCACAGCGGCCCTCTGATTGGAGAATCGCAGGCTTTTTGTTACACATTCACCAATCTGTGTCACCCTCAAGTCATTCACATGTTTTTGTTTTTTTCATGAGTGTTTTTTATTTCTTCACCAATGTTTATGAATCGAATGTCACATTTAGTGTTATTGTCGATCCGGTATTAGTGCGATTCCCCCTCCCCCATATAATACAGCGAATCGCAGCTTCACCATTGTTTGCATCATAGCAACAAATTTATCCTTTTTATTACACAGTTTCATTTATGTTATTAGCGCAGTTTTTACCCCAATGTCACCGGCCGCCTCGGGGGGATCGATTTTCACCACCTGACTGCGATTTCTCCTTTCTGGGGTTATGAGCCCCCCCCTCCCCCTCCCCCCTCTCTTTCCTCTCCTGACATTTATGTTTTGCACTTCTCGTGATTTCCCCTCTGAGTCTGACTGTCTCTTTTATGTCTCACGTGTGGAATTATCTCACGACAGCTCAATGGACCCCCCAGGAGTTCTCCGAGGACCCCCCCCCTCCGGTCTCGTCCACCACCAGGGGTGTATTTAGGTTTTGTGCTGCCCTAGGCCTGACTAAACTTGTGCACCCCCTATTTTAAATATGACCCACCCCTTTCTGTCAGGGCTACACCCCTTTCTGTTTAAGACACGCCCTGAACTTTTTGAGTGAGGACTGGGGGGGAGGGGGATGGATTCCCTTAATTTGCATAGATTTCCTCTCACTTCCTGTTTGGCTATGGGGGCAGAAAGTGAAGGGAAATCTCTGCAATGAGACAGGGATGGTAAAAAATAAACTGACAGGGGCTCTAACCCCCCCCCCCCCCCATTACTCCATCCTAGAGTTCTACTTTAAGCACAAATTTCTGATAATTATGGAAAGGAAGAAGATATAACCATGGCAACGGTGCAGCAGAAAACATAGAGCACAGTGAGGAAGGTTTGTGTTCCAGGCTGATTGGACAGTCAGAATTAGAAGCAGCTTGCACCCCGGCGGGGACTCTCTCCCCCCCCCCCCCCCCCCCCGCAAAGTGCTGCCCTAGGCCTGGGCCAGCATACAGTGTTGTACACCCCCCTTTTGGTATGTTTCTTTTATATCTTTGTTTTTATTCTCCTCTTATTTAGACACTTTGTAAATCTTCTTTTTATGCAATAAAATCTCTTTAAAAATAAAAAATATTGAACAAGAAAATATCAACTCTGTGGATCCGACCCTCTTATTTCCTGTTTCCCAATTCCCATCCCCCCCCCTTGGGGTGAGGAACCTTTTTACTTTCCCCCCACCCCCACATTACCTGCTGAGCCCCCCCAACATTACCTGCTGAGCCCCCCACCCCCACATTACCTGCTGAGCCCCCCCCAATCCACATTACCCGCTGATCCCCCCACATTACCTGCTGATCCCCCCACATTATCTGCTGATCCCCCCACATTATCTGCTGAGTTCCCCCCCAATCCACATTACCTGCTGACCCCCCCACATTACCCACTGGGCTTTCTACTCCATCCCACCTTACCCACTGGGTCCCCCCCTACATTACCCACTGAGTTCCCCCCCACCCCCACATTACCTGCTGAGATCCCCCCACCCCACATTACCTGCTGATCCCCCCCACCCCCACATTACCTGCTGATCCCCCCCCCACCCCCACATTACCTGCTGAGCCCCCCCCAATCCACATTACCCGCTGATCCCCCCACATTACCTGCTGATCCCCCCACATCTGCTGAGTTCCCCCCCACCCCCACATTACCTGCTGAGTCCCCCCCACATTACCCACTGGGCTTTCTACTCCATCCCACCTTACCCACTGGGTCCCCCCCTACATTACCCACTGAGTTCCCCCCCACCCCCACATTACCTGCTGAGATCCCCCCACCCCACATTACCTGCCGATCCCCCCACCCCCACATTACCTGCTGAGATCCCCCCACCCCACATTACCTGCCGATCCCCCCACATTACCTGCTGACCCCACCCCCACATCCACATTACCTGCTGATCCCCCCACCCCCACATTACCTGCTGATCCCCATACATTACCTGCTGACCCCCCCCACATCCACATTACCTGCTGAGATCCCCTCCACCCCCATATTACCTGCCGAGTTCGCCCCACCCCCACATACCTGCTGGCCTTTCTCCCCCTCCTCCTTACCTGCTGGGCTCCCCCTCCCCCACCTTTCCTTCTGGCTTTCTCCCCCCCCCCCACCACCACCACCACCACCTTACCCGCTGGGCTTTCTCCAGGAGAGTGATGAGAAGCAGGAGACAGAGCTGGATTTGTGGCAGGATCTTCATTATTCCACGTTCGATCGGATCACATATTAGTTCCCGGAAAGTTATTGGAATTTAAAGATCCATTAGAGGGACTTCAGCCTCGGGTCTCCTCCATGAGAACTCGGATTCTCTTGTATTTCTGTGTTTCTGATCGGCTCCTCGCCGGCTCTTTCTAAAGCTCAACTTTCCTGGTGGCGAGAAAAAGCGAAAATCTCTTCCTGCTATTCCAGTAATACATGGAGGGGGGAGGGGAGGGGGGAGGGGGGGGGGAATGAGGAAGGTGGCGGCGCAACTTCTCAGGTCAGGGACGGAAGGCTGCCGGGGGAGAGGAACTGCCGTAGAGGAGGAGGATCATTCTCCATCATCACAAGAGTCACACCGATCATCACATCGATCACGATCTACGATCACACAGCATCGATGTCTCATCGATCTTCTCATCGATCCACGTCACACCGAGCTCATCACATTCGATCATCACACCGATCATCACACCGATCATCACGATCATCATCATCCTCACGCTTCGCCCGGAGGTCCTCATCGATCATCACACCGATCATCACATCGATCATCAAATCGATCATCACACCGATCATCACATCGATCATCACACCGATCATCACACCGATCATCACACCGATCATCACATCGATCATCACACCGATCATCAAATCGATCGCCGGGAGTCTCCTCACCGATCATCACATCGATCATCACACCGATCATCACATACCGATCTTCAAATCGTTCGATCTCACATCGATCTCACATCGATCCATTCCACCTCCGATCATCACACAGATAATCAAACTCGATCACCGATCACTTAGATCATCACACCCACCGAGTCTCTCATCGATCATTCGTCAAACCGATCACCGGGAGTCTCCTACACCGATACATCAAATCACCGATCATCATCATCTCACACCGATTCATCACATCCACCAGATCCTATCAATCGATCATCAACAACGATCGTCACATCCGATCTCCGGGAGTCTCCGCACGATCATCAAATCGA
The DNA here is from genome assembly GCA_029574335.1 of Rana kukunoris. Classification (NCBI taxonomy): domain Eukaryota; kingdom Metazoa; phylum Chordata; class Amphibia; order Anura; family Ranidae; genus Rana; species Rana kukunoris. The sequence continues at coordinate 3,018 of JAJQKJ010002050.1, read as the reverse complement.
TCATCACACCGATCCACATCACAATCGATCATCACATCACTCCGATCTCCGGGAGTCTCCTCATCGATCATACACAACCGATCATCACAGGAGTCTCGATCTCAATCGATCATCACACCGATCGTCACACCGATCACCGGGAGTCTCCTCATCGATCGTCACACCGATCGCACGGGTCATCTCTATCGATCATCACAACATCATCGTCACACCGATCACCGGGAGTCTCCTCATTGATCGTCACACCGTCGTCACGTCACACACCATCGAGTCACAGGATCGTCCTAATCCACGGTCGATCGATTCACACCGATCATCACACCGATCTCCTCATCGATCGTCACACCGATCGTCATCGATCATACTCCTCGCGATCATCACAACGATACTTCACACCGATCATCATTATCGTTCTCCGGGAGTCTCATCATCGTATCATCACGATAGTTCATCACACCGATCATCACACCGATCGTCACACCGATCATCACATCGATCATCACATCGATCGTCACACCGATCTCCGGGAGTCTCCTCATCGATCATCACACCGATCATCACACCGATCATCAAATCGATCATCACACCGATCTCCGGGAGGCTCCTCATCGATCGTCACACCGATCGCGGGCGTCATCAATCACTCGATCATCACACCGATCGGCACAACCGATCACCGGGAGTCTCCTCATCGATCGTCAGATCGTCACACCGATCGACGCGGAGTCTCCTCATCGATCATCACACCGATCGTAACACCGATCACGGGAGTCTCCTCATCGTGATCGTCACGATCACCGATCGTCACACCCTGATCACCGGGAGTCTCCTCATCGATCGTCACACCACCAGATCATCACCCCGATCATCACACCGATCTCCGGGAGTCTCCTCATCGATCATCACACCGATCGTCACACCGATCTCCGGGAGTCTCCTCATCGATCGTCACACCGATCGTCACACCGATCGCCGGGAGTCTCCTCATCGATCATCACACCGATCTCCGGGAGTCTCCTCATCGATCATCACACCGATCGTCACACCGATCTCCGGGAGTCTCCTCATCGATCGTCACACCGATCGTCACACCGATCGCCGGGAGCTCATCATCATCTGATCATCACACCGATTCCGGGAGTCTCCTCATCGAGATCACACAACGACTCGATCGTCACACAACAATCCACCGATCACCGGGAGTCTCCTCATCGATCGTCACACCATACCGACGTCACAACCGATCGCCGGAGTCTCCTCATCGATCATCACACCGATCGTCACACCGATCACCGGGAGTCTCCTCATCGATCGTCACACCGATCGCCGGGAGTCTCCTCATCGATCATCACACCGATCGTCACACCGATCACCGGGAGTCTCCTCATCGATCGTCACACCGATCGTCACACCGATCTCCGGGAGTCTCCTCATCGATCATCACACCGATCGTCACACCGATCACCGGGAGTCTCCTCATCGATCGTCACACCGATCGCCGGGAGTCTCCTCATCGATCATCACACCGATCGTCACACCGATCACCGGGAGTCTCCTCATTGATCGTCACACCGATCGTCACACCACAAACTCACACCGATCACCGGGAGTCTCCTCATCGATCGTCACACCGATCATCACACCGATCATCACACCGATCACCGGGAGTCTCCTCATCGATCATCACACCGATCGTCACACCGATCTCCGGGAGTCTCCTCATCGATCGTCACACCGATCGTCACACCGATCGCCGGGAGTCTCCTCATCGATCATCACACCGATCTCCGGGAGTCTCCTCATCGATCATCACACCGATCGTCACACCGATCTCCGGGAGTCTCCTCATCGATCGTCACACCGATCGTCACACCGATCGCCGGGAGTCTCCTCATCGATCGTCACATCGCCGCGCGTTTCTCTGCATTTTTATGTGACACATTTCTGACACTTTCGGTTTACATCTTAAAATCTGCTTTTCTTTACTAGTTTGCATGTTCTCCCTGTGCCTGCCTGCGTGGGTTTTCTCCGGGTCTTCTGGTTTCCTCTGGGTCCTCTGTTTTCCTCCGGGTCCTCCGTTCTCCTCCGGGTCCTCTGTTTTCCTCCGGGTCCTCCGTTCTCCTCCGGGTCCTCTGGTTTCCTCCGGGTCCTCTGGTTTCCTCCGGGTCCTCTGGTTTCCTCCGGGTCCTCTGGTTTCCTCCGGGTCCTCCGTTCTCCTCCGGGTCTTCTGTTTCCTCCGGGTCCTCCGTTTTCCTCCGGGTCCTCCGTTTTCCTCCGGGTCCTCCGTTTTCCTCCGGGTCCTCTGGTTTCCTCCGGGTCCTCCGTTCTCCTCCGGGTCCTCTGGTTTCCTCCTGGTTCTCCGTTTTCCTCCGGGTCCTCCGTTTTCCTCCGGGTCCTCTGGTTTCCTCCGGATCCTCCGTTCTCCTCCGGGTCTTCTGGTTTCCTCCTGGTTCTCTGGTTTCCTCTGGGTCCTCCGTTTTCCTCCGGGTCCTCTGTTTTCCTCCGGGTCCTCTGGTTTCCTCCGGGTCCTCTGGTTTCCTCTGGGTCCTCTGGTTTCCTCCGGGTCCTCTGGTTTCCTCTGGGTCCTCTGGTTTCCTCAGAGTTCTCTGGTTTCCTCCGGGTCCTCTGGTTTCCTCTGGGTCCTCTGGTTTCCTCCGGGTCCTCTGGTTTCCTCCTGGTTCTCTGGTTTCCTCCGGGTCCTCCGTTCTCCTCCGGGTCTTCTGGTTTCCTCCTGGTTCTCTGGTTTCCTCCGGGTCCTCCGTTTTCCTCCGGGTCCTCTGGTTTCCTCCTGGTTCTCTGGTTTCCTCCGGGTCCTCCGTTTCTCCTCCGGGTCTTCTGGTTTCCTCCGGGTCCTCCGTTTTCCTCCGGGTCCTCCCCGTTTTCCCTCCGGTCCTCTGGTTTCCTCCGGGTCCTCCGTTCTCCTCCGGGTCCTCTGGTTTTCCTCCTGGGTTCCTCCTGGTTTCCTCCCCGGGTCCTCCGTTTTCCTCCCGGGTCCTCCGTTTTTCCTCCGGGTCCTCC
>JAJQKJ010000449.1:0-61806 GCA_029574335.1 Rana kukunoris | reverse complement strand
TGGATGTGTGCGTCAGTGATCGTCGTTCCCTATATCAGGGAACAGACGATCACTGACACTGCCACTGTGAAAAACGGGGAAGCTGTGTTTACACTTACCTCTCCCCGTTCTTCAGCTCCGGGGACCGATCGCAGGACTCCGGCGGCGATCGGGAACGGGGGTCCCGCGGCCGTGGTCACAGAGCTTCGGACCGGGCATGCGACCCACGGCTGGGCACTTACAGAGGACGTACAGGTACGTTGATGTGCCCAGCCGTGCCATTCTGTGTCCGCCGACGAATATCGGCCTGAAAGGGTCCTTAAGTGGTTAAAGAGGAAGTAAACCCTCTTAAATGAATAATTAAAAAAAAAACACCTGCAAGAGAAAGGCATAATGAGCTAGTATGCATAGCATACTAACTCATTATGTGGCACTTACCTGAAATCAAAGCCCCTGAAGTCCTCCTCGCTTCTCCTCCGCCACCGCCGCCGCCATGTCCCCTCAGAGCTTCTTCCTGGTATCGCCGCTCCGGCTCTGTGATTGGCTGGAGCGGCGATGATGTCACTTCCCGCGCATGCGTGGAAATACGGCATTAACGCTAACGCATTAGTAATGCTCTGGGGCCCCTACAATGGTGACAGTGCAGGTAAACAGACATCAAGTAGTTAGGAGGAGCAGACCGCCTCCCCTGTGTATCTATCACTCTCAGTGCAATCATGGGGGGCCCCCATTTTGGGGCAACGTGGCTCAAGGGCCAGCTGCTTTGGGGAAAGTGCAGGCCCCCCCCCATGCAGCTGGGCCCCTGGGCAGTGCCCAGGTGTGACCTCTCATTAAGACAGCCCTGCTTAAGAGGAATATGTTGGGAGGAGGAGGTGAAGACAGGAGCATCTGGTGTGAGTGGGTCTGCTGGGAGCAGTAGTGAAAGAAAGAATAAAGCTGCTTCTAATGCTGGAAAGGTGAATGTGTGTCCGTGGATGAAGTAACAGCTGCTGCCTCTGATGGTGATTTGCAGAGTGGGCATTCTGAGGTTCCTGCAACCAATGGGCAGGGTGCAGCTTTGAGGTCGAGAGCAGTGGTTCTCAACATGGGTCGGGACCCCCTCGCCCTCGGGGTCAAATGATGATTTGTCAGGGGTCGCCAAATCCTGGGCTGTTCCTGGCTCCTTTTGCGGCCCGCCCAGCAGGGCTGTCCCTGGAGCCCGCAGCCGCCCACTCAGCCTCTTTTGGCAGCCGCCTATTCAGTTTGCGGCTGGGGGGCGGAGACTAGAGGTCAGCTGACCTGATGAGGAATGTGAAGTGGGAGGGGCTGGAGGAGACCCTATCTCCTGATTTCCACATAGGTGTCACTGCTACGAGACACCAAAAAGTCAGGGACACACTGAGTAACACTGCCTGTGATTATTGCCATTAAAAAGTCCCCACTACAGTTCTCAGATCAACAGATGACCTTCATCAAGAGCACCTAAGTTGGCCGATCAGAACGCCCCCCCAGCACTGCCACTCATCCAACTCCCCCCTGCACTGCCACTCATCCCAACTCCCCCCAGCCCTGCCACTCATCCCAACTCCCCCCAGCCCTGCCACTCATCCCAAATCCCCCCAGCCCTGCCACTCATCCCAACTCCCCCCAGCCCTGCCACTCATCCCAACTCCCCCCCAGCCCTGCCACTCATCCCAAATCCCCCCAGCCCTGCCACTCATCCCAACTCCCCCCAAGCACTGCCACTCATCCCAACTCCCCACCAGCACTGCCACTTATCCCACTCCCCCCAGCACTGCCACTCATCCCAAATCCCCCCAGCCCTGCCACTCATCCCAACTCCCCCCAGCACTGCCACTCATCCCAACTCCCCCCAGCACTGCCCACTCATCCCAACTCCCCCCAGCCCTGCCACTCATCCCAACTCCCCCCAGCCCTGCCACTCATCCCAAATCCCCCCAGCCCTGCCACTCATCCCAACTCCCCCCAGCCCTGCCACTCATCCACCAACTCCCCCCAGCCCTGCCACTCATCCCAACTCCCCCCAGCCTGCCACTCATCCCAAATCCCCCCAGCCCTGCCACTCATCCCAACTCCCCCCAGCACTGCCACTCATCCCAACTCCCCCCAAGCACTGCCACTCATCCCAACTCCCCACCAGCACTGCCACTTATCCCAACTCCCCCCAGCACTGCCACTCATCCCAAAATCCCCCCAGCCCTGCCACTCATCCCAACTCCCCCACCCCCCCAGCCCTGCCACTCATCCCAACTCCCCCCAGCCCTGCCACTCATCCCAACTCCCCCCAGCCCTGCCACTCATCCCAACTCCCCACCAGCATTGCCACTCATCCCAACTCCCCCCCAGCCCTGCCACTCATCCCAAATCCCCCCAGCCCTGCCACTCATCCCAAATCCCCCCACCCTGCCACTCATCCCCAACCCCCCCCAGCACTGCCACTCATCCCAACTCCCCCCAAGCACTGCCACTCATCCCAACTCCCCCAAATTACTGCCACTAATCCCAACTCCCCCCAGCACTGCCACTCATCCCAACTCCCCGCAGCACTGCCACTCATCCCAACTCCCCCAGAACTGCCACTCATCCCAACTCCCCGCCAGCACTGCCACTCATCCCAACTCCCCCCAGCACTGCCACTCATCCCAACTCCCCCCACACTCCCTCCCCGCCAGCACTGCCACTCATCCCAACTCCCCGCCAGCACTGCCACTCATCCCAACTCCCCGCCAGCACTGCCACTCATCCCAACTCCCCCCGCCAGCACTGCCACTCATCCCAACTCCCCCCAGCACTGCCACTCATCCCAACTCCCCCCAGCACTGCCACTCATCCCAACTCCCCGCCAGCACTGCCACTCATTCCAACTCCCCGCCAGCACTGCCTTTCTTCCACACTCCCCCAAGCACTGCCACTCATTCCAACTCCCCGCCAGCACTGCCACTCATCCCCAACTCCCCGCCAGCACTGCCACTCATCCCAACTCCCCGCCAGCACTGCCACTCATCCCAACTCCCCGCCAGCACTGCCACTCATCCCAACTCCCCACCAGCACTGCCACTCATTCCAACTCCCCCCCGCACTGCCACTCATTCCAACTCCCCCCAGCACTGCCACTCGTCCCAACTCCCCCTAAATTACTGCCACTCATCCCAACTCCCCCAGCACTGCCACTCATCCCAACTCCCCGCCAGCACTGCCACTCATCTCAACTCCCCCCAAATTTACTGCCACTAATCCCAACTCCCCGCCAGCACTGCCACTCATCCCATCACCCCCGCCAGCACTGCCACTCATCCCAACTCCCCGCCAGCACTGCCACTCATCCCAACTCTCCCCGCCAGCACTGCCACTCACGATCCCAACTCTCCCACCAGCACTGCCACTCATCCCAAACTCCCCCCAGCACTGCCACTAATCCCACTCCCCCCAGCACTGCCCACTCATCCCACTACCCCCCCCCCAGCACTGCCACTCATTCCCCCCACCAAGGAGTAAGAGATGGAAAAAATTGAGAATACATGGAAGGGAGAGAAAAAAGGGGAAAAAGAGAAAAGAAAAGGGGGAGAAAGAATAAGAGAAAGAACTAGAAAGACCGCAAGAGAGAGGCTGAGGGGGGGGGGGGGAATAAATTAGGATAGAGAGAACTAAAGCGGAAAGAAAGGAGAACAAAGAGAGAGTGGGTGCATCCTAAAATGTCCCATAAGGGGGTTCAATACTGTATGAGTGGAAGGGACTGATGCCTTGTACACAAGAGCAGAATTTCCGACGGGAAAAAGTCAGACGGAAGCTTTTCATCGGATATTCCGTCCGTGTGTATGCCCCATCAGTTTGAAATTCCGACAGAATTAGATAGAGAACATGTTCTTAATTTTTCCGATGAAAACAATTTTCTATCGGAAATTTCGTTCGTCTGGATACAATTCCGACTTTCTAAAAACCACGCATGCTCGGAAACAATTTGTCGTAGGTGTTTTACGTCACTCACTGCATTCTTGACGGTCAGATTTTAGTGTGACTGTGTGTATGCAAGACAGCTTGAGTGGAATTCTGTCGAGAACGTCGTTGAAAAAAACCCGTTGGAGTTTATTCTGACGGAAAAACTGGTCGTGGGTATCGGGGCATCAGGAGCGCAAATTACTTGTCTTGCCTTGGGTGCTGACAACCTACAAAATTAATTTTACTGTTAGGGGTCCCACACAACTTGTGGGAAATTTTATCGAGGGGTCACGGCACTAGAAGGGTTGAGAACCACTGGTCTAGAGAGCGTCTCATCCTGCTGATAAAACCTATGCTGTGCCAGAACCTGCGATAGTAGAGGTGTCCAACAAGTTTGAAGTGTTTTCTATCTTTGAAACATCATTTTGGTAACATGCTGGCAAAGGAACCGCCTGGGTGGGTTGGTATTTTTTCAGTCCTGGTGTAGGCGTTTTTCTGTGAAGTTGGGAGAGTGGTGGGCCAGTAAAAATCCTGAGGGTCCGATATGGTGAGCCAGGCTGAAAATTCTTCGGGAGAGTTGAGTGACTGCGGAGGGAACTACATCTCATCCTAGAAGGCCCTGTAGAGGAGAGTTGTTGAATCTGCATTTAGCGAGCCACTGGCCTTAAGGATTGCCCAGGCCCGGTTATGAGGGAGGGTCTGGGTTTGTTTAATCTGGACAGAAATCCTGAAATCCCTTTCAGATTTGGCCTGGATCTCGTGACTAGACACGTGCACAACAAAAATTTTCGTAAGACGTTAGTGTAAACGGAATGCCCCTTAGACAGACTGAGATGTTCCTATGTCTAGGTCACCTTATGTCCACTAGGGCCATAGGTGACAAAGAATCATAATTCATATGTTACAGAAGAACATTAATAAGGGACATTAAAAATAATTCATGTTTGCAGGATGTCTTCACAAATACCAAAAGCGGTTAGCTATTCAATCTGGCACACATGATTTGGAAAGGTTGTTAATCCAGGTCTACAAGACCAGAGTGAGTCATACCTTTGTATAAAATGCTATTGAAATATCTTAAGGTGTTGGCTATTCACTGTAAACATTCCGTTGAAGGTGTGGATTGCACCCACTCTCACAAGACTCTGCCATTGTGTGATAAAGCTGCCCAGATAAACTTATTCAACTAGATGTCTGTGTTATTATTCAAGGTTAATTGAACACTATTGAAGATGCGGTTGCCGACCGGTCTACATGGTTAGCTTACCTGAATGCCTTTTAGAGTGTGATTGAAGCCCCCCATGGTGTGAAGGGGGGTGAAGATTACATTGTCCTGTGATGAACTGTATTATGCTGTACTGGATATAAAGCAAGCTAACAAAACCAATAAAGTCATTCATACATTTTGGAAACTAAGAGAACGGAGCGCTGTCTCGTTTATTCTGGAAATGGAATGGATCATGTCTCGCCTGGTTGTTGGTGTGTCGGATAAGCTTGTCGTGGATGGATGGAAGGTCGTAAGCGGTGGTGACCGTTAGTTATCGATTCGTACTCTTTAGTATTTTCGTAAAAACTTTTTTTTTTTATCCGTTTCCGTTTTTTTATGTTAGTTTTGTTTTTCGTTGATTGGAGATTAGTATTTTCGTTAAATGTTGTATTCTGCCTCGTTCGTATTTTTACAATGAATTTATTTCGTCTCATTCGTTCTTACGTTTGTTTATTTTTCGTTGTTTTGATATTCGTATTTTACATTATATTTTCCCATCATGCCGTGTTTGTATTTTCGTAAGAAATAAATCTTCGTTGCTTTTTATGATCGTTCGTATTTTCGTGTCTAATTTCATTTGATTGTAACAACGTTCTTTTGTAGATTTTATTGCATTCGTAATTCTGTTAAAATACATTTTACGTTTATTCGACACGCTACTCCGTCGTAATTTTGTAAAGCATCGTAATTTAACTGCGATTGGCTTGACATCCACAAAACCGGTGCAACCTACCCAAACACACCCTGGACTCTGGATGGAATGCACTGCAGTCTAACACAGATAAAGACACAAGGTCAAGAAGCCACTAGGTAATAAGAAAGAAGCTCATTGGGGGAAGGAACAAACCTCTTCAGGGGAAGGGACAGCGCTGAGTGGCTATTGGTCACAGTACTAATGAAAGTGAATTTACGCTATTTCGTATATTCGTTGTTTTCATTTCCGTTTTTCCGAAGATTCGTAATTAATTTTTCGTTAGTTTTGCCTTTCGTTTTTTATTCTTTGTTCGGCATTTCGGTTGTTTGTCTTTTCGTTCTTCGATTTTTTTTTTTTGTGTTCGGTATTTTCGGTATTTCTATGTTTTCGTTTCTTTTTTCTTTCGCTGTGTTGTTCTTTTACATTTAGTAGTTTCGTATCTTCGTAGTTTTCCATATTCGTTACTTTTGGAAATATCGTTATTCGTTATTATTTGCGCTAAACCGTTCGTTGTCATTCGTAGGTTAACGAATCAACGAAAATAACGAATAATGACGGAAAACGTATTCGTAACTAAAAAAATAGCACATGTCTACTCGTGACAGACAATGTGAAGGGCAAACGCAATCATCACTCTGTGGAGAACCGCGGTTGCCCAAGGGTTGAGTGTAGCACTGTGGAGGAGATGATGTACCATTTTTCAATATAGAAATCTATAAGCGGGTGGGTGGAAGCGGGTGGGTGGCTTTGGGAATCCTTTTTCTTTTCTGCTTAAAGTGGAGGTCCGCCCCAATTTTTTTTTTTAAAGTCAGCAGCTACAAATACTGCAGCTGCTGACTTTTAAACCACTTGAGATCCGCGCTATTGACAAAAGACGTCAACAGCGCGGCTCTCAAGTGCCGGTGGACGTCTTTGGACGTCCTTTAAAGTGCATTAATCACGCGCGCCACTGGGTGGCGCGCAGCATCGGGTAAACACGTGTACCCGCCGCATGGCTGAGAGAGCCGATGCATGTACCTGGCGGCCGCGATGTCCGTCGGTACATGCGATCAGCGGAAACACAAGCAGATGACAGCAGGACGTGGAGCTCTGTGTGTAATGATGGGGAGTAAACACAGAGCTCCACGTGCTGTCAGAGGAGAGGAGACCCATCTGTGTCTCTTGTACATAGGGACACAGCATCGGTCACCTCCCCCAGTCACCCCCCCTCCCCCCACACAGTTAGAACACAGTAAGAATACACAGGATACACACTTAACCCCTTCCATCCCTTAGTGTTAACCCCTTCCCTGCCAGTCACATTTATACAGTAATTAGTGCATTTTTATAGCACTGATTGCTGTATAAAATGTGAATGGTCCCAAATTTGTTCAAAAGTGTCCGATGTGTCCGCCGCAATATTGCAGTCCCAATAAAAATCGCAGATCGCCGCCATTACTAGTAAAAAAAAAAATTATAAAAAAAAAAATCATAATTCTGTTCCCCATTTTGTAGGCGCTATAACTTTTTGCGCAAACCAGTCGCGCTTATTGCGATTTTTCATTTTATTTTATTTTTACAAAAATACGTCAAAAAATACGCATCGACCTTAATTGAGACAAAAAAATAGTTAAAAAAAAAAAAATGGGATATTTATTATAGCAACAAGTAAATATATATATATATATATTTTTAAATTGTCGCTCTTTTTTTTGTTTATAGCACAAAAAATAAATACCGCAGAGGTGATCATTCAAATACCACCAAAAGAAAGCTCTATTTGTGGGGAAAAAAGGACGCCCAATTTTGTTGTGGAAGCCACGTCGACCGCCCGCAATCGTGCGCAATTGTCAGTTAAAGCGACGCAGTGCCGGAAGCTGAAATTTCCCCTGGGCACGAAGGGGTTTATGTGCCCATTAAGCAAGTGGTTAAAATAAGGACACTTACCTGTCCTGGGCGCCCGCGATGTCGGCACTGGAAGCCGATCTATCCCCCCGGCCCTCGGTGTGCTGCCGCTGCCATCTTTGTAAGGGAATCAGGAATCACTTCCTGGTTCCCTACTGCGCATGCGCGACTCGAGCTTGCCCCTATCCACTGGTTCCTGCTGTCTATTGGGACCTGTGTGCAGGGCCGTCTTAATGGCATCATGGGCCCCTGGGCAAAGTAATGCTCTGGGGCCCCTACAATGGAGACCGTGCATGTAAACAGAAATCAAGTTGGTAGGAGGTAGGGAATATCTAGGTGTAGAGGGGTCAGAGTGCTGGGGGGGATATCTGGGATGTAGAGGGGCATCCCGGGCTGCCCCAGTTTTTGCGCTCAAGGCCCAGTTGCTTTGGGGAAAGGGCAGGGGCCCCTGGGCAGTGCCCTCTCATTAAGACAGCCCTGCCTGTGTGTCTCCCAGAAGACAGCAGGGGTGGGGGGTGGAGAAGGCGCAGTGAGTGATGTAGATACCCGTGGTGTGGCTCGGGTATCTATGCCTGGAAATGAAAGCAAAATACCTGTATTACACCAGTATCTGCTCCCCCCTCCCCCTGAAGGGTGCCAAATGTGAGGGTTTCGAAAAGCGGAAGTTTCCATTTTTGGGTGGAACTCTGCTTTAAGTTACTGTACGCGGAGTGGTCATGCGGGGCTTATGAGACTCACCAGGATTTTGATTTTGAGACACTTTTTCTAGTTAGCTTAGTAGTCCATTACTTCACTTGTAGTGCACGGGGGAGGTTTCCACCCAGAAAAAAAAGTCCTTCCTGTCAAGGTGGTGGTGCACAACATTCTGGGTGCGGTTGGGAAAGTTTGGGGTCTTGAAAGGAAAAGGGTGGCGGCCGGGGGGGGGGGGGGGGCTTGGCCAAACGGTGTGTTTAGGTAGAGGTAGGGTTTGCTGAGGTGAACAATAATGATAATAATAATAATAATAATACTAATACTAAAATGTGTTTTGTTTGGTATATTTAGTTCTGTTTATTCTTTTATTTTGTTTTTGTTTTCGGCGAAAAGACATTTCCTTTTTGTTATCCAATGCTGAAGTAAGCTGATTTGTGTTTATACATAGATATCAAGTTTATATAAATGTAAATATGTTTTTTTTTTTAGTAAGTTGTATGTTTGTAGGATTTTTCCTACACAAAAAATGACCCTCTAATGTTCCCTCACACCCACCCCACAGTCACACACTTATATTATTATATATTATAGCTCTGACATATACCGCAGTGCTGTACAGAAAACACTGAGCCATTCACATCAGTCTCTGCACCAGAAGAGCTTACACTCTAATGTGTACTGAACCCAGCGCTGCATATCCTGAGCACCCACCGCTGATCCAGCCTGCTGATTGGTTGTTGGGGATTACAGCGTGTATTCCCCCCCCCCCCCCCCCCCCGTGTCTTACAGATCAGCAGCAGGAGGGGGGGGGGGGACAGACGTGGGGCTCAGATATATAACACGACATTTAAACATAATAGCAGCTGAAAGCCGATCCTCTGGCCCTGACCGGGAGGGACATATGGTTTCTATATTCCAATAACTCATATTTGTGCCGAATAATCGCCGTTCTCCTCCCACGTTGGGCAGAATTTATGGAAGGAAACGCTTTTTATTATTGTGCTTTTCCAAGGGAAGGGTCAGTGAGTGCTGCATGCTGGGAAATATTTCAGGCCCCCGCAATGGGCACATCTGCTTCTTGTTTCTTCATGTTCTGCTAATATGTGAGAGCGGGAGCGACGTTCCTCGCCGCCGTTCTCCTCCGCCTCTCCCATACACGTTCCTCGCCGCCGTTCTCCTCCGCGACTCCCATACACGTTCCTCGCGCCGTTCTCCTCCGCGACTCCCATACACGTTCTTCGCCGCCGTTCTCCTCCGCCTCTCCCATACACGTTCCTCGCCGCCGTTCTCCTCCGCCTCTCCCATACACGTTCCTTGCCGCCGTTCTCCTCCGCGACTCCCATACACGTTCCTCGCCGCCGTTCTCCTCCGCGACTCCCATACACGTTCCTCGCCGCCGTTCTCCTCCGCGACTCCCATACACGTTCCTCGCCGCCATTCTCCTCCGCGACTCCCATACACGTTCCTCGCCGCCGCTCTCCTCCGCGACTCCTATACACATTCCTCGCCGCCGTTCTCCTCCGCGACTCCCATACACGTTCCTCGCCGCCGCTCTCCTCCGCGACTCCTATACACATTCCTCGCCGCCGTTCTCCTCCGCGACTCCCATACACGTTCCTCGCCGCCGCTCTCCTCCGCGACTCCTATACACATTCCTCGCCGCGGTTCTCCTCTGCGACTCCCATACACGTTCCTCGCCGCCATTCTCCTCCGCGACTCCCATACACGTTCCTCGCCGCCGTACTCCTCCGCGACTCCCATACACGTTCCTCGCCGCCGTTCTCCTCCGCGATTCCTATACACATTCCTCGCCGCCGTTCTCCTCTGCGACTCCCATACACGTTCCTCGCCGCCATTCTCCTCCGCGACTCCCATACACGTTCCTCGCCGCCGTACTCCTCCGCGACTCCCATACGCGTTCCTCGCCGCCGCTCTCCTCCGCGACTCCTATACACATTCCTCGCCGCCGTTCTCCTCCGCGACTCCCATACACGTTCCTCGCCACCGTTCTCCTCCGCAACTCCCATACACGTTCCTCGCCGCCGTACTCCTCCGCGACTCCCATACACGTTCCGCGCCGCCGTTCTCCTCCGCGACTTCCATACACGTTCCTCGCCGCCGTTCTCCTCGGCGGCGTTCTCCTCCGCGACTTCTCACCAGGCGGGGCCTCTAGTTCTAATTTGGGGCCCTGCGCAGCCGCAGCTTTGAGGGGCCCTAAGCGGCTTGCGTAGTGAGCCTATAGGGCGGACCGGCCCTGCACACCAGGGAGCCAGCCACATCAGAGTGCAAGCCAGTCACCCACAGGGGCAAGCCACAGAGGACGCGGGAGCCAGGCACAGCTACAGTACCCATAGTTAACTTATGAGGAGCATTACAAAATGCCAATTTTATTTCGACTTTGTGAGAGGTTGGGGCAGGTGTGAGCGTCATGCCACTCGGAGGGGTCCCATGAGGACCAGACAGAATGAAGGTGTTCACTGTGCACTCTGTTACAAAGTGGTCACCCTCCAGGTCCCATTATACTCCTTTGTGGTCTCTAATGGGTCCCTGAGGGGGGTCTCTCTCTAACAGAGACTCTCTAATGGACACTGTTAGAGCGAGGCCCCCCCTCCAGGACCCATTAGACTCGGTTGAAGACCCTAATGGGTCCTGGAGGAGGGTCTGTCTCTAACAGAGACTGCCCAATGGACACTGTTAGAGAAAAAACCCCTTTCAAGTCCCATTAGACTCGGTTGTAGACTCTAAAGTGTCCTGGAGTGGGATCTCTCTCTAACAAAGACTGTCCAATGGACACTGTTAGAGAGAGACCCCCCTTCAGGTCCCATTAGACTCAGTTGTAGACTCTAAAGGGTTCTGGAGTGGGATCTCTCTCTAACAAAGACTGTCCAATGGACACTGTTAGAGAGAGACCCCCCTTCAGGTCCCATTAGACTCCGTTGTAGACTCTAAAGGGTCCTGGAGGGGGGTCTCTCTCTAACAAAGACTTTCTAGTGGACACTGTCAGAGAGAAACCCCCCTCTAGGTCCCATTAGACTCATTTTTAGTCTCTAATGGGTCCTGGAGGGGGTCTCTCTCTAACAGAGACCCTCTAATGTACACTGTCAGAGAGAAACCCCCCTCCAGGTCCCATTAGACTCATTTTTAGTCTCTAATGGGTCCCGGAGGGGGTCTCTCTCTAACAGAAACTCTCTAATGTACACTGTTAGAGAGAGACCCCACTCCAGGTCCCATTAGACCTGGTTGTAGACCCTAATGGGTCCTGGAGGGGGGTCTTTCTCTAACAGAGACTGTCCAATGGACACTGTCAGAGAGAGACACCCCCTCCAGGTCCCATTAGACTACTTTGTAGATTCTAATGGGCCTGGAGGGAACTCTCCAATGGGCACTGAAAGGGCCTCTGTTAGATAGACCCCTCCATATCCCATTAGACTTCTTTGTAGATTCTAATGGGTTCGGCAGGGGGTCTCCCTCTCACAGACACTCTCTAATGGACAATGTTAGAGAGAAACCCCCCTCCAGATCCCATTAGACTCCTTTGTAGTCTCCAATGGGTCATGGAAGGGGTCCCTCTCTAACAGAGACTCTCTAATGTACACTGTCAGAGAGAGACGCCCCTCCAGGACCCATTAGACTCAGTTGTAGTCTCTAATGGGTCCTGGAGGGGGATCTCTCTCTAACAGAGACTGACCAATGGACACTGTTAGAGAGAGACCCCCCTCCAGGTCTCATTAGACTCAGTTGTAGACTCTAATGGGCCTGGAGGGAACTCTCCAATGGGCACTGAAAGGGTCTTTGTTAGATAGACCCCTGGCCCCTCCAGGTCCCATTAGACTTCTTTGTAGACTCTAAAGGGTCCTGGAGGGGGGTCTCTATCTCACAGAGACTCTCTAATGGACACCGTTAGAGAGAAACCCCTTCCAGGTCCCATTAGACTCTGTTGTAGACTCTAATGGGCCTGGAGGGAACTCTTTCTAGCAAACTCTCCAATGGGCACTGAAAGAGCCTCTGTTAGACAGACCCTTGGCCCTCACCATGTCTCATTAGACTTATTTTTAGACTCTAATGGGTCCTGGAGGGGGGTCTCTTTCTCACAGAGACTGCCCAATGGACACTGTCAGAGAGAGACCCCCCTCCAGGTCCCATTAGACCCAGGTGTAGACTCTAATGGGTCCTGGAGGAGGATCTCTCTCTAACAGAGACTGCCGAATGAACATAGTTAGAGAGAGACCCCCCTCCAGGTCCCATTAGACTCTGTTGTAGACTCTAATGGGGCCTGGAGGGGATGCTTTCTAACAGACTGTCTAATGAACACTGTTAGAGAGAAAACCCCCCTCCAGGTCCCATTAGACTCAGTTGTAGACCCTAATGGTTCCTGGTAGGGGGGTCTGTCTAAACAAAAATTGGAAGGGGGTCTCTTTCTAACAGAGACTATCCAGTGGACACTGTTACAGAGAGAACCCCCCTCCAGGATCCATAAGACCCCGTTGTAGACTCAAATGGGTCCTGGAGGAGGGTCTCTCTCTCTAACAGAGACTCTCTAATGTACACTGTTAGAGAGAGACCCCCCTCCAGGTCCCATTAGACTTGGTTTTAGACAAAAATGGCTCCTGGAGGGGATCTCTCTCTAACAGAAACTGTCCAATGTACACTGTACAGGGAACTCTCCAATGGACACTGAAAGGGCCCCTGTTAGATAGACCCCCAGCCCCCGCCATGGCCCATTAGACTTCTTTGTAGACTCTAATGGGTTCTGGAGGGGGGTCTCCCTCTCACAGAGACTCTCTAATGGACAATGTTAGAGAGAGACCCCCTCCAGGTCCCATTAGATTCAGTTGTAGTCTCTAATGGGTCCTGGAGGGGGTCTCTCTCTAACAGAGACTCTCTAATGTACACTGTCAGAGACAGACCCCCTTCAGGAACCATTAGACTTCTTTTTAGTCTCTAATGGGTGCTGGGGGGTCTCTCTCTCTCTCTGACAGAGACTCTCTAATGGACATTGTTAGAGAGAAACCCCCCTCCAGGTCCCATTAGACTCTGTTTTAGACACTAATGGGTCCTGGAGGAGGGTCTCTCTCTAACAGAGACTGCCCAATGGACACTGTTAGAGAGAGACCCCCCCTCCAGGTCCCATTTAGAAAAAAAAGGCAGACGTTGTACTTTGTGTAAAATGTAGGAGAGGGCCATGGACAAGGTCAGGGGTTGGTCATGGGCTTGGTTTGACAGGGGGCCCTTGCTTTATTTGGTCCCGGGGGCCCCTGAGTGTTGTCAGTCTGTCCCCCGCGGTGGAATGGCAGCCTAGAGCTATCATAGGTATGGATGGTGAATGGTGATGACAGGTTCTCTTGAGGAGTTAAACAAGTCGGCGGGTTCAGCTGTGGCCTCCCTTTGTTTCTGGGAATATGATGTCAGTCGTCATTACGGCGAGGAGCCGATAAACACGATCAGTTACGTCCTCTCTCTCTGCGCAACATTCCAGTAAGCGTCCCAGCAGCATCCACTTTACACATTCCCTCCCAGCGCCGCAATTACTGGAAATCAATAGCAGGTAGTTTGTGTTATGAACAGGGGGGGAGGGGGAGAAACAACATTATAAATTAGACATTGTCTTCCGTCTTTATGTCTGTCGCTGGCGCATGTCTGCAACGTCTGCCCCCGCATTTCGCTTACTTACGCCGTATCCCAGTCACACGCTACTATTATTGATTTATATAGCTCTGATATAGATCGCAGTGTTGTACAAAGAACACTGAGGCAGTCACATCAGTCTCTGGACCAGAGGAGCATACACTCTAATGTCCCCTCCCCCCCACAGTCACATCAGTCTCTGGACCAGAGGAGCATACACTCTAATGTCCCCCCCCCCCACAGTCACATCAGTCTCCGGACCAGAGGAGCTTACCCTCTAATGTCCCCTCCCCCCCCCCCACAGTCACATCAGTCTCTGGACCAGAGAAGCTTACACTCTAATGTCCCCTCCCCCCACAGTCACATCAGTCTCCGGACCAGAGGAGCTTACACTCTAATGTTTCCTCCCCCCCACAGTCACATCAGTCTCTGGACCAGAGAAGCTTACACTCTAATGTCCCCTCCCCCCCACAGTCACATCAGTCTCCGGACCAGAGGAGCTTACACTCTAATGTTCCCTCCCCCCCACAGTCACATCAGTCTCTGGACCAGAGGAGCTTACACTCTAATGTCCCCTCCCCCCACAGTCACATCAGTCTCCGGACCAGAGGAGCTTACACTCTAATCCCCCCCCCCCACAGTCACATCAGTCTCCGGACCAGAGGAGCTTACACTCTAATGTCCCCTCCCCCCCACAGTCACATCAGTCTCTGGACCAGAGGAGCTGACACTCTAATGTCTCCTCCCCCCCACAGTCACATCAGTCTCCGGACCAGAGGAGCTTACACTCTAATGTCCCCCTCCCCCCCACAGTCACATCAGTCTCTGTACAGAGGAGCTTACACTCTAATGTCCCCTCCCCCACATCACATCAGTCTCTGTACAGAGGAGCTTACACTCTAATGTCCCCCCCCCCCACAGTCACATCAGTCTCTGGACCAGAGGAGCTTACACTCTAATGTCCCCTCCCCCACAGTCACATCAGTCTCTGTACAGAGGAGCTTACACTCTAATGTCCCCCCCCCCCACAGTCACATCAGTCTCTGGACCAGAGGAGCTTACACTCTAATGTCCCCTCCCCCCCACAGTCACATCAGTCTCTGGACCAGAGGAGCTTACACTCTAATGTCCCCTCCCCCCACAGTCACATCAGTCTCCGGACCAGAGGAGCTTACACTCTAATCCCCCCCCCACAGTCACATCAGTCTCCGGACCAGAGGAGCTTACACTCTAATGTCCCCTCCCCCCCACAGTCACATCAGTCTCTGGACCAGAGGAGCTGACACTCTAATGTCCCCTCCCCCCCACAGTCACATCAGTCTCCGGACCAGAGGAGCTTACACTCTAATGTCCCCTCCCCCCACAGTCACATCAGTCTCTGTACAGAGGAGCTTACACTCTAATGTCCCCTCCCCCCCACAGTCACATCAGTCTCCGGACCAGAGGAGCTGACACTCTAATGTCCCCTCCCCCCACAGTCACATCAGTCTCTGGACCAGAGGAGTTTACACTCTAATGTCCCCTCCCCCACATCACATCAGTCTCTGTACAGAGGAGCTTACACTCTAATGTCCCCTCCCCCCACAGTCACATCAGTCTCCGGACCAGAGGAGCTTACACTCTTATGTCCCCTCCCCCCACAGTCACATCAGTCTCTGTACAGAGGAGCTTACACTCTAATGTCCCCTCCCCCCCCACAGTCACATCAGTCTCCGGACCAGAGGAGCTTACACTCTAATGTTCCCTCCCCCCCACAGTCACATCAGTCTCTGGACCAGAGGAGCTTACACTCTAATGTCCCCCTCCCCCCCACAGTCACATCAGTCTCTGTACAGAGGAGCTTACACTCTAATGTCCCCTCCCCCCACAGTCACATCAGTCTCTGGACCAGAGGAGCTTACACTCTAATGCCCCCCCCCCCACAGTCACATCAGTCTCTGGACCAGAGGAGCTTACACTCTAATGTCTCCATCTCATAGTAGGGTTTGCTTGGATGGAAGAGGAGCTTATGTTTTAGCGTCCCCACATCATAGCGGGGGTGCTTAGATAGAAGATGGGTGCCGGTGAGGCTGCAATAATGGGCACTGGTGAGGCTGCATTGATGGGCACTGGTGAGGCTGCATTGATAAACACTGATCGGGCGCTACATTGATGGGCACTGGTGAGGCTGCATTGATTTTTGCCACCCTGGCCACCCACGTGAGTTCTCAGGATCCTTTGAGAACTCTGCCGATGCATTCTTTATTCCGTCAATGGAAGACATCTGTGCCACCACAGAGGGAAGCGGGACCCTCTGAAGAAGAGCCCCCCTACTCAAAGGACAGAAGTGTATTTGTTCTATCCACAGTAATTTGGGTATGAGCTAAAGATAAGGGGTTCAAGTTTTGTGAGGAGGGGGGTCTCACCTGGGGGTTAGGGGGTCTCAACTGGGCCAGAGATCAGTGCCAAATTATTACTCCAATTAATTATAACGCACATACCGATCCAACTACTTTTTCGTGTGTGGGGACGTGTTTTGGGGACATTGTGCGGGGACATGTTTTACATTGTGTACATGTTTTACACTGGTGATCAGTGTGTAAAAAGCTGTAAAAAAAAAAAAAACACTTAGGCCGCGTACACACTGCAGAGAACCTCGATGGGTAGAACACATCGTTCCGCCCGTCGAGGTTCTCTGCCGGCCGTCAGATTCCGCAACCCGCCCGTCGGGAAAGGCAACCAGCCATTCATCCCGACGGGCCGTCGAGCAAATAGAGAACCTGTTCTCTATTTGCTCGACGGGTTTCCCGACGGGCGGGGCTCGCCGAGAGCGTACACACGGCCGAGGTTCTCGGCAGAATGCGGCTCCCAGCGAGGTCCTCGCTGGTTTCTGCCGAGAACCTCGGCCGTGTGTACGGGGCTTCATACTCACTGATCACCGGCCGGCTGAAAAGATCCGCTCTCTTTTTGGCTCGACGAGTTTCTCGACGAAAAGTCTACCCGCGACCGGTTTTCTCGGCAGAATACGTCTCCCATCAAGTTCCTTGATGGATTCTGCCGAGAAAACCGGTCGTGTGTACGGGGCCTTACCGACAACTAATGTGTGAGGAGAGGAGAGCCGATCGCCTAGCAACCTGCTCTCTGTTTACATGACAAGACGGCTGTAATTGGACATGGCCATCTTGTGATCAGGAGGGCCAATCACAGAGCCCTCCTGCCGATTTGAGATGCGCCGTGTCCAGGTGACACAAACACATCGGGATTGCGCCGGCTGCGCGGCCACACACGCGCGATCCCCTTCCTTCTGAGGGACGTTCCTGAACGTCCACTCAGAAGAAGAGAGCGCCCACCCGGCCGGACATATGCAGTGGGAAGTGGTTAACTCTCCAAAATAGTTACATAGTTAGTCTGGTGTTGAAAAAGTGGATACAAGTCCATCTAGTTCAACCAATAAAAAGGAAAAAAAATCATACAATACCATATACACAATCCTATGCCCACAGTTGATCCAGAGAAAGGCAAAAAAACAAAACAGCAAAGCATGATCCAATTTGCTACAGCAGGGAAAATAAATCTTCCTGATCCCCCCCAAGAGGCAATCAGATATTCCCCAGGTCAACTTTAGCTATCAATGTTAGTATCTACCACGTGTTTTCCTCTACATCAGCGATCTCCAAACTGCGGCACGGGAGCCGAAGGCGGCCCTTGGCTTGCCATTATCCAGCCCTTGAGGCACTATTCTCGCACTGATACAAGACGCTATTCTGCCAACTAACAACAATGGGGCACCATTTCTCTCATTGACACCAACAATGGGCCTCCCAATGATGGGACACTACTCCTCTACTCTATACCAGATGTGGCAATTTTTTACTCCCGCAAGATAAATTTCCACTCCTGCTGGCCACAGTCTGGCCCCCTAAAGTCTGAAAGACAATAAACTGGCCCTTTGTTTAGGAAGTTTGGAGACCCCTGCTCTACATCTTGGGGATTCCATTGGTGAGATCTCTGTGCTGAGTTCGAAGGTCTTCACACCTGCTATGACCATTATGTGGAGTTCTCACAATCCTGGGTTGTTGATATCTGTAATGAAACGTCCCACATTCCACTTGAGCGCCTTCATCATATACCACTTCCCAGGGATGGACTGGCCATTGGGACTACAGGGAGTTTCCCGGTGGGCCGATGGCTCAGTGGGTCGGCTTCAGTGACAGCGGACCGCCGCCCCCCTCCACTTCTCTGTCTCTCCCTTCCCGCAGAGCTTACCTCCTCTCCCTCCCCTTAGCGCTCACCTCCTTTCCCTCCGCGCAGCGCTCCCCTGGGGGGACAAACAAGCAGGGGGAGGACCAGAGGAGCAGGGGGGATGACAGAGGAGCATGGGGGAGGGGACAGACAGCTGACTCAACAGCTATGGCCTGGGAGTTTCTCACTTCTGCCTAATCTTGTCCCATAAGGGGGGGGCACCAAACTTATTCTTTGCCTAAATAATGTCTAGCTTCCCCACTGGTACTGCCTAGTACCAGCCGTTCTACTCTAATAAAGTAGAACGGCTAGTGGCTAGTGAGGGGGGAGAGGGGGCTTGGGTGGCCAGGGGGATTGCGGGAGTTGTCCAGCCGCCATGGGAGAAACCTGTCAAAGTGGGCCAGTCTGGATGAAGTCCAGGGCCAAATTTTTGTCCCAGTCCAGCCCCTGCCGCTTCCTCCCGTCTGAATATAGATATCAGATATTCCAACCGCTATCAAAGACAAACACAAAATGATACTTGCTTGATTGCTGAACATGGACTGTTTATTAGAACCAGAATACAAGTCGTATATACAGTAGAAGAGGAGGAGGTTTCCCCCTCCTGCTCATATTACTCTAAAAATACATCTGTAACTAAAAACATAAATTAACATGAGCTAATTAACTAATCCCTTATAGCAGCCGATGTGACTCTGTGCCGTCCTGGGCATTGTTATGATAAATCAGGATTTCACTACAGGTCAGACTTGTTGAATTGTTGTCACCGAGCTTCACACAGTACAGTAGATGATATATTATCATAAGTATAAACACAGGAGGACACCTTCACACAATAGCAGGAGCTCCAGCAGGAGTCGGCCCGTCTCCTACTTTGTACAGAGGCCAATGTGATCAGCTCTCTCAACTAACATGTTGAGTTCAGAATCAAACAAACCAAAAATAGTCTTTACATATATTCTGGGAGATGTTGTGGATAAATATTACTGTGCCATTCTAAGTAATCCAAGACATATTTTCTCAGTCACCCTGGGCCAGGATGGCACAAGGTGACTTAGACATAAGAGGTGCATGGGGAGCTGAAACAAGGGTGTCACGGTCTGGAGTCAGGCTCAGAGGCCAGTAGCTATAGAAGCAGAGCAGATATTCACACAGGTCACCCTGGCTGATGACACAGGGTCACCTGAGGTGCGAGGTCTAAGCACTAACCGGTATTCACCAGAGCTCCTGATGGTGGAGATGGGCTTTGCTGTGTGTTAATGCCAGGTCACGGTCCTCAGGATAGCCCCACCAAGAGGTGAGCAAGCCGGGGTCAGGAAGCAGATATAATAGGTAGGGATCACAAGCCAAAAGTCCGTAACAAATAGTTGCAGGTTGGGGTTCAGCAGAAGCATAGTCGGGGGTTGAGCTAAATGTCGGTAGCGAATGGTAGCAAAGATACGGTCGGCAACAAGAGAGACAGGAGCAAGATATTGGCTGGTGAAGGCACAATATTCTGGCAACCAGGTAGTGCAGGGACATGGCTTAAATCAGGAAGTTCATGGGAGGAATAGAGAGTTCAAGGTTCAAAGCAAACAAGATTCAAGACAAGATCATTCAAGGAACTATCCAAGGATTTGTTCAAGGAGATGTCCAGCATTCCAAGTGGCTCAGCAAGTAGAGTCACCACCAGAGGTCCCAGGTTCAAGCCCAGGTCCTAGCAAAGGGTTTCCCAAACTTTCCAAGGGATTCTGGGTTCCACAGACACTCCCGTCACAATATCCTTTGATGATATCAAAGGAACTACTTGACTTCAGCCATACCCAACATCTAGCCAAGCACACTCTACCTATACCTGAAACAACACTATTCGGTTGACTGCTCCTTATACTCAACCATCTGTGATACCAACACCAAGAAGCCTTTACGGAAATTCTAATACTTCAGATCTCGGTGCTGCTGTGGATCATGTTGGGGGACTTTATGGCAGTTCTTATATCAGGTTGTTTCAGGAAGTTACGATATTCAGATAAGACCTCTTCAGATTATATGACAGATTCGGCATTGGGCCATTATCGCACCCCGGCCTCCTGTCACCGGCAATGCGAGTGATGTCTCGTGCCGCCGCGGAGTGTCAGCCCGAGAGTGTGTGACCTCAGAAAAGTTATTTTACAACTTGTGGTCTACAAGAGGATAATTATTGTGCAGTCACTCAGGAATCATAAAAAATTCAACAGCTCTCTTCCCGTAAGATGTGGGAGTTATGGTCCCGAGAACGCCCTTATCCATTGTCTCTCCAACAGCTTACCTCACTTTACTACGAATTACTTCATTGTTACATATAGAAAACAAAGCTGTAATGAATGGACCAACTCATCCTTTTTACTGTGTCTTCCATAAAGTAATCCCAAGGGGTGTTTTCACTTGACAAAGTGGCTCCGCCTCCTGGTGGACTCAAAGCCTCAAATTACTTTTAAAGCACCAAGAGATTCCCGAAAATGTGAATGTTCTATTATACAGAATGATGTCTACAGCCTGCAGGTTAGAAATCCATCATATACACCTTCCCATTGGCTACCAAAAGTGTTAGCTGGCCTCACTGACCAATGGGAGGTCTGTTTAGGAATTACATATTTTGAGGGTGAAGTAAATTCTGCACTATACAAACGGATAAACATACAATAAATAAACTACATACCGTACATACTCGAGTATAAGCCGACTCGAATATAAGCCGAGGCACCTAATTTTACCACAAAAAAACTGGGAAAACGTATTGACTCGAGTATAAGCCTAGGGTTTCCATCTGCATGCCTCACTGTGCCTCGCTTTGCCTCACTGTGTCCATGTGCCCATGCCTCACTGTGCCCATGCCTCACTGTGTCCATACCTCACTGTGCCCATACCTCACTGTGCCCATGCCTCACTGTGTCCATGACTAGACTGACGTTTAACATGGGAGTCTATGGAAGGGGTGCCCAGCTTTGAAAAAATGGGTGCTCCCAGCCGTAGGTCCTCCAGACAACAATCGTTGCACACTTGTAGAAGAGAAATGGGGCTACGTGTGTGCCCAGTTCCAGGTCCAGGGGACTTACCACTGGCCAGTACGGGTCTCCAAATTCACCAGAGAAATTACCATTTAACATGGGAGACTAAGGGAGGGGTGCCCGGCTTTTAAAAATCGGTGCTCCCCAGCCATAGGTCTCCTGGACAACAAACTTGCCAAACATGTAGCCCCACTCTTCCTCTACAAGTGTGCAAAGTTCCAGGTCCAGGAGACCTACGACTGTCTGGTACCGGGTCTCCAAAATCACCAGAGAAATTACCATTTAACATGGGAGTCTAAGGAAGGGGTGCCCGGGTTTTAAAAATCGGTGCTCCCCGGGTGTAGGTCCCCTGAACAACAAACTTTTCACACTTGTAGAGGAAGATAGGGGCTACATGTGTGCCACGACCTACGACCGGCCGGTACCAGGTCTCCAAAGTCACTGGAGAAATGACCATTTAACATGGGAGTCTATGGAAGGGGTGCCCGTCTTTGAAAAATTGGTGCTCCCCGGCCGTAGGTCCCCCAGACAACAAACTTTGCACAGAGAAAGAGTGTCAGAGAGTGAGAAAGAGTGTGTGCCACGTTTGGGGTCAAGGGGACCTACTGTACGGCCAGCCGGTACCGGGTCCCCAAAGTCTGAGAGATCAGGCACACAAAGGTGACTCGAGTATAAGCCGAGGGGGGCATTTTCAGCACCAAAGAAATGTGCTGAAAAACTCGACTTATACTCGAGTATATACAGTAATTAGTATCCCGAATGGTGCTTATGGATTCCCTCTATCTATTGCATAAATGTATTAGTTTGTCTACGTCTATAATTAGCTAGTGTATTAAGATTCTGATAAGCACAATAATGTAAAACTATTTATGAAAACACACACACTGCTGCTAGTAAAAACAATATCTTTCATTTATTTCCCAAGAAAATAGGAATATACTAACATCACACACTAAACAGCAGAGTTTATATACAAAAGATACTTATCACACATGGTTTCACCGGCTGGGTTCTGGATGGTAAAAGACAACAAGCCAAGAGGCTCACATGTGCAGGCCAGCAAAAAGGGGACTTTTAGTCTTCTGTGTGTGCTTTTAACATTCATTCCTCTCACCCATAACCACCCCACTTGCCACTGTCCAATCAGATATTGGCAAGGTAGTCCTTCTCCTCTCTTTGAAGCTTGTATCACACCAGGTGGGCTGGAGACAAGCCCTCTTGCTATGCAGATTCTAATATGCTGCAAAGCTTTGAATGTAAATTCCAGAATTATTATCTTAAACCATGTTGCCTTCCAACATATGCCACTTTGCACCTAAAGGGCGCATATTACCCTTCTTCAGACACGGCTCCTATGGAACGGTCCATAACTGTCTTAACATGTTGTGCTCCTCAACATGTGCCTCAGAAACAGCTCTTATGGAACAGTCCATTATGGTCTTAAAGAGGAAGTAAACGCACTTAAAAAAAAACCTGCAAGACAAAGGCAAAATGAGCTAGTATGTATAGCATACTAGCTCATTATGTATTACTTACCTCAAATCAAAGCCCCCACAGCCATCCTCATCTCCCCTTCTAGCCACTGACATGTCATCCCAGAGACACTTCTGGGTATCGCGGCTCCGGGAGCCACGATGATGTCCCTCCCGCGCATGCGCACGGGAGCCCCCGGTAACGGCATGGACACTGCAGCAATGGCACATTGCTTCAGTTTGCCCCAGTGCGCATGTGCCAATGGCATCTGAATTACAGGGGCATGGTGTTTTTGGATGAACCTGATTAGAGCCATAGGCTCTAATAGGTTCCCAAAAATATGAGAAGCGGGCCCAAAGCTGTATGTTGTATGTTAAAATTGAACCGCCTCTTAGCCAATCAGGTGCATCGGGTCTGTGTTACCTGTCACCTGATTGGCTGAAGCAACTGGCGCTGTGATTAGATGCCTATAAGGTGTCCAATTACAGCACAGAACAAGAGGAGGAGCAGGTGGGAGAAGACATGGGGTTGGGGAAGATGGAGGACACCGGACAACGATTGCCGCCTGCCACCATCACCCAATGTCCACCCGCAATAAGGTAAGTGCCGGGCAGATGACGGGGCACAGTGGCAGCACTTGGGGCACAGTGGCAGCACATGGGGCACAGTGGCAGCACATGGGGTACAGTGGCAGCACATGGGGGACAGTGGCAGCACATGGGGGACAGTGGCAGCACATGGGGCACAGGGGCAGCACATGGAGCACAGTGGCAACACTTGGGGCACAGTGGCAATATTTTGGGCACAATGGCAAAACTTGGGGCACAGTGGCAACATTTGGGGCACAGTGGCAGCACTTGGGGCACAGTGACAGCACTTGGGGCACAGTGGCAACATTTGGGGCACAGTAGCAAAACTTGGGGCACAGTGGCAACATTTAGGGCACAGTGGCAACACTCGGGGCACATCAGCAACATTTGGGGCATAGTGGCAGCACTTGGGGCACAGAGGGAGTGTTTGATGGGCACAGTGGCTGCGTTTGTTGGGTAAAGTGGCTGTGTTTGATGGGCACAGTGGCTGCCAGTGGTGTTGCGTCCATAGTGGATGCAAGAGTGCCGCAGCCTCTCTCCTGCACCCATCAACTAACAAAACATGGCTTTATGCATTGCATGAAGCTATGTATTGTTGCCGCTGCCGCCCACTATTCAGATGTCCGGCCCCCTGTAGAGCGCCGGCCATCTGAATAACAGCTCTAATAGGCTTCCCGATTAGAGCCTGTGGGCTCTAATTGGCTTCCAAATGGTTAACCAGAGGGCGCACAGGTGCGTTCCCTAGTTAAACAGTGCTGTGTTAGGGAATCGCTTCCCTAACACTGCCCCGCCTCCCTGCCAATCAGGTGCACTGGGTCTGGTTACCTGTCACCTGATTGGCTGAAGCGACATTGAGGGCGGGATAAGACATTGAGGGAGCGTTGAGAGGATGGCACTGACCTGAGGAAGGTAAGTGCTGGGCTGGGGGGAAACTGGCGGAAATTGGGGTCACAAACTGGCTGCATTTGGGGGCACAAACTGACGGCAATTGGGGCACAAACATCAGAAATTGGGGCACAAATTGGCGGAAATTGGGGGCACAAATTGGCGGAAATTGGGGGCACAAATTGGCGGAAATTGGGGGCACAAACTGGCGGAAATTGGGGGCAAAAACTGGCTGCATTTGGGGGAACAACCTGGCTGCATTTGGGGGCACAATTTGGCTGCATTTAATGGGCTCAGTGGCGGCAATTGATGTTTTTTTTTCAGTTTGTTTGAGCCCCCCCAAAAACTTTGAGCACCAGCCGCCACTGGTGGCTGCGTTTGATGGGTAAAGTGGCTGCGTTTGATGGGCACAGCGGCTGCGTTTGATGGGCACAGTAGCTGCGTTTGGTGGGCACAGTGGTTGCATTTGATTTTTTTTTGAATTTTTCAGTTTGTTTGCGCCCCCCAAAAAATTTGAGCACCAGCCGCCACTGATGGCTGCGTTTGATGGGCAAAGTGGCTGTGTTTGATGGGCACAGTGGCTGCGTTTGATGGGCACAATGGCTGCGTTTGATGGGCACAGTGGTTGCATTTGATTTTTTTTCAGAATTTTTCAGCTTGTTTGCGCCGACCCAAAAATTTTGAGTACCAGCCGCCACTGGTGGCTGCGTTTGATGGGCACAGTGGCGGCGTTTGATGGGCACAGTAGCTGCGTTTTATGGGCACAGTGGTTGCATTTGATTTTTTTTTTCAGAATTTTTCAGTTTGTTTGCGCCCACCCAAAAATTTTGAGCACCAGCCGCCACTGGTGGCTGCGTTTGATGGGCAAAGTGGCTGCGTTTGATGGGCACAGTGGCTGCATTTGATGGGCACAGTAGCTGCGTTTGATGGGCACAGTGGTTGCATTTGATTTTTTTTTCAGAATTTTTCAGTTTGTTTGCGCCCACCCAAAAATTTTGAGCACCAGCCGCCACTGGTGGCTGCGTTTGATGGGCAAAGTGGCTGCGTTTGATGGGCACAGTGGCTGCATTTGATGGGCACAGTAGCTGCGTTTGATGGGCACAGTGGTTGCATTTGATTTTTTTTTTCAGAATTTTTCAGTTTGTTTGCGCCCATCCAAAAATTTTGAGCACCAGCCGCCACTGGTGGTTGCGTTTGATGGGCACAGTGGCTGCGTTTGATGGGCACAGTGGCTGCATTTGATGGGCACAGTGGCTGCGTTTGATGGGCACGGTGGCTGCGTTTGATGGGGACGGTGGTTGCATTTGATTTTTTTTTCCCCAGAATTTTTCAGTTTGTTTGCGCCCACCCAAAAATTTTGAGCACCAGCCGCCATTGCATGGGATACAGGGTGGGTATGTGCGTGGGGGGGTTTGCCTTTACGGTGGGGGGGGGGATTTTGTCGTTACCAGGAGGGGTGAAAGTAATCTGGTGCCGCTAAAGGTGTCAGACTGCTTTCATCTGACAGCCGGCAGTCAGATTTATACACAACCCTGGTGGCGGCAGCCATTGGCAGTGTGCGTAAAACCCTCCCGCTGTCAGGTTCGTAGAACGTATGGACCTGGCAGCGGAAGGGTTACAATTACAGCGGCCCCTTCGGGGGGGGGGGGCTACAAGACCAAACAAGAAGTAAAAGGAAATCTTTCTAAGGTGATCCTGAAGATATAAAGGTCCATAAAGATTAGTGTTGCTCACGAATATTCGCATTGCGAATATTCGCTACGAATATTGCATATTCGAGTATTCGCGAATAACTCGCTATGGCGAATATTCGTATTTTTTCAAATTTATTTTTAAAACAGATCACATCCTAGTGATCTCCATCGACGTCTAAAAGCATTGCTGGTATGATTAGAGAGAGACCCTGGGCCGAGTAGCTGAGGCGATCCTTTTATGTTGCCGAAAATTCGCATTGCGAATTTTCGGCAACATAAAAGAATCGCATCAGCTACTCGGCCCTTCTTTTGCATCAGAGCCAATCAGAATAACTTGAATATTCGGCAAAAGGAATATTGCGCGATATTCCTTTTGCCGAATATTCGAGTTATTCTGATTGGCTCTGATGCAAACGAAGGGCGGAGAAGATAATCGCGCAATAGGAATATTGCGCGATTATTTTCTCCGCCCTTCTTTTGCCCCCTTATTCTCCTTTCTTTTAAGTAGAGTTAGTGTAGAGTTAGTGTTTAGTGCATTTTAGTTTAGTAATACAGGAAATGATCTCCGTTTATGAGAATTTCGCAATCATTTTCGCATTAGCGAAATTTCGCAAACTTTTTTTTTTGGATAAAATATCACGAATATTCGATATTAGCGAATATTCGCGAATATTCTTCTATATATTCGCGCAATATCGCGAAATCGAATATGGCGTATTCCGCTCAACACTAATAAAGATGTCCATGCTAGTTCCCACTTCCCACCTTGATAGCGGACCTTTAAATTGTCCTCCTCCTAGATCCCGCTTAATCTGATCCCATCAGCCCTGAAACCCAATCCTGCCGGCATCACGTTTGTGATGGGTGACCTCTGACCCCTGCGGATTATAGCGTTACCAACACTTAATGTACGAGAGTCCGCCTGTCACTCGGTACGCATGACAGCCACCGCCGCACGTCCGCTGGATCCCCCCCCCCCCCCTTCTTCTGGCCTAGAAGAGCTCTTTACAGCCTCCGCACCGGCTGCCAAGTATGATGTAGGAAGTTCTCAATTCTAATGTTCTCTCTGAGGCTTCATTTCATGTAAAGGGGGAGCAGCCAGGCCAGCTGTAAAAACAAGCGCTGGAGAATCTCAGCCCCCCCCCTGTCACCCCCTTCCCCAACTCTTTATCCACGGAACGCTTCACAATGTCATGCCCCCCCCCCCCCCCTCCTAGGTCTGCCTCTACCCACACAGGCCAAGGCATGTGGAGAACATTACCGCCGCATGGCATGGCGTAGGTGTGTGGAGGTGACCACTTAGGTGTGGCCGGAGAATTGTCTGACGGAGGAGCAGCCTGGCCTTCTAGGTGTGACGTTCTCTGTTTTTGGGGTGGAGACATAATAGAAAACGTTATTTATTGATTACAGGTCATTATATGGCGCCGGCAATTTATACAGCTCTTTACACGTGTATTATGTGTAGCACCCTCCTAGGTAGGCGCTAGTGAGTGTATATCGTTTTTTGGTTTCTCTGCTTAACCACTTGCCGATCGGCCACTGCCATTGTACGGCGGCAGGTCGGCTCGTTCCCGGAAAATCGCCATACCTGTACGTCGGCTCCTTTAACCGCTTAAGGACCGCCGCACGACTAAATGCGTCGGCAGAATGGCACGGCTGGGCATAGGGACGTACAGGTACGTCCCCTTTAAGAAGCCCAGCCGTGGGTCGCGAGTGCGCGCTCGCGACCCGGTCCTGAGCTCCGTGACCACGCCCGCGGGACCCGCGGACCTTTTTGCGATTCGGCACTGCGTCGCTTTAACTGACAATTGCGCGGTCGTGCGACGCGGCTCCCAAACAAAATCGGTGTCCTTTTTCCCCCCACAAATAGAGCTTTCTTTTGGTGGTATTTGATCGCCTCTGCAGGGGTTTTTTTTTTTTTGCGCTATAAACAAAAATAGAGCCACAGTTTTGAAAAAAAAATGCAATATTGTTTACGTTTTGCTATAATAAATATCCCCCAAAAAATGTATAAAAAAAGTTTAGGCCGATACGTGTTCTTCTACAAATTTGTGGTAAAAGAAATCGCAATAAGCGTTTATTGATTGGTTTGCGCAAAAGTTATAGCGTCTCTCTACATAATAGGGGATGAATTCAGCTCTGTGACCCGCGATCAGATCACAGAGCTGAAGAACGGGGAGAGGTGAGTGTAAACAAACCTTTCGCCGTTCTTCTCCGTGGCTTGTCACTGATCGTCTGTTCCCTGTCATAGGGAACAGACGATCAGTGACGTCACATGCCAAGCCACGCCCCCACACAGTAAGAATCACACATTAGGGAACACTTAACCCCATTAGCGCCCCCTACAGGTTAACCCCCTTCACTACCAGTGTAATTTTCACAGTAATCGGTGTCCGATGTGTCCGCCATAATGCCGCAGTCATGATTAAAATCGCTGATCGCCACCATTACTAGTAAAAAATTAAAATATTAATAAAAATGCCATAATTCATCCCCTATTTTGTAGAGAGACGCTATAACTTTTGCACAAACCAATCAATATACGCTTATTGCGATTTCTTTTACCAAAAATATGTAGAAGAATACGTATCGGCCTAAACTTTTTTTTATATATTTTTTTGGGGGATATTTATTATAGCAAAAAGTAAAAAATATTGAATTTTTTTTTTCAAAAATGTCGCTCTATTTTTGTTTATAGCGCAAAAAATAAAAACCGCAGACGTGATCAAATACCACCAAAAGAAAGCTCTATTTGTGGGGAAAAAAGGACGCCAATTTTGTTTGGGAGTATTTACAGTATGTACTATGATCATCAGCTTCATCTAGTGGCCATCATGTAGTACTTTCCTGATTCACTCCACTCTGTATGACTCGGTAGGAAGACTAAGGGCCAGATTCTCATAGATTTGCGCTGGCGCAGCGTAAGCCATTTACACGACGCCGCCGCAACTTAACAGAGCAAGTGCCTGTTATTCTCCAAGCACTTGCTCCGTAGTTTGCGGAGGCGTAGAGTAAATGGCCCAGCGTAAGGCCGCGTAATTCAAAGGGGGCGGCTTGTATTTAAATTAAGCGCGCCCCCACGTCGATCGAACTGCGCATGCGCCGGCCGGGCAAAAAGCCCAGTGCGCATGCTCCAGCTCACGTCGGAAAGCGTCGTTGAAACCGACGTCATAACGGCGTGATCGTCACTTACGCAATGCCCTATTCGCAAATGACTTAGTAAAACGACGTAACCGACGGATAAAGCCGACGCTGACCCGACGCCATACTTAACATGGCATCCGACGGTACTGCGTAAGGTTACGCAACATATTAGCAGGGGTAACCTTACGCGGACGAAAACGACGTAAGCGGCGTAAAAGCGTTCGGGAATCGGCGTATTAGCCTCATTTGCATAGGCAAATGAGAAAACAACGTAAAGGCCACCTAGCGGCCAGAAAAGTAATTACATCTACGATCCGACAGTGTAAGTGTTTTACACCTGTCGGATCTCCACCCGTATCTATGCCTAAGTGATTCTAGGAATCACTCGCATAGATATCCGGGGGAAAAAAAGGCGATACGACGGGGTATCTGAGATACCCCGTCGTATCGCCTCTGAGAATCTGGCCCATTGCGTACGCCTCAGGGGTAACTTTACGCCAGACATACGTTTACGCTAACGACGTAAAAAGAATGCGCCGGGCGTACGTACGTTCCTGGATCGGCGTATCTATCTCATTCGCATATTTTACGCTGAACATCTACGGAAGCGCCCCTAGCGTCCAGCGTAAATATGCAACTAAGATACGACGGTGTAATAGACTTACGCCAGTCGTATTTTAGCGTAATTCCGGTGTATCTTGTTTTGTGGATACAAAACAAAGATACTCCGGCGCAAATTTGAAATTATGGCGGCGTATCTGGAGATACGCCGCTGTAATGCTTTGTGGATCTGGCCCAAAGAGAATTTGTTCCGCATTGACTTCTATGGCATGCAATACCACATGTGGCCAGAGGTGGGGGGAGGGCGCCGGAGAGACTCAGAAATACTCGGGGACAGCTTGGCTGATCTCGGAAACCATTGGAAAGGTTCAGAAAAACTCGGGAACGTAGTATTTCCAGAGTATTTCCGAAAGGCTCGGAACAGCTCCGAACCGTTCCGAGTGTCACAGGCGCCCCCTGCACCTCTGACCAAATGCAGTACTGCACACCCCATTTGAATTCTGCTCATTTTGCGAGACAATACTCGCAAACCGAGTGTCATGGACATGCCTGGCAGCTTACCTTCTCCTCCATGTGTTCATTAGAGGCCTGACTCTCTTTCTGGATGCCTTTTATCTTCTCTCCTCCCTGTATGGCTCCACCCCAGGCCATCCCAGGAACTCTATATTAACCACTACACTGCTGGTCTGCAGTGCTGTTCAACTTTGTTTGTTAGCTTTGTGTTCCTGTTTGCGGTGTGCTACGTTAACCTTTCTGTGTACCGATTTTGGCTTGTCTCTGACTACTCCTGTTTGCCTGTGACCCTGACCTTTGGCCTGTCCCTTGGTTACCCTCGTCTGCCTGTTGCCCCTGACCTCGGCTTACCCATCACTATCCTTTGTGTTCTGGGTGGCTGCTTCCCCTCTCTCCCTATGAAGCATAACCTGGGGGACTCCAGGAGCCACAGCCTGGGTTCAGTTGCAGCGGAGGCCATCCATACCACTAGAGGCTCTGCTGGACCTTAGACTCCGTGCCCTGGGGAATCTTGGGCTTGGGCTCTGTCCGCAGCAGTCTGCTATTGGGTTCACTACCTTGCGGTGCACCCCTGTCTCCAACGGGGTGCATTTGTCACCTGGCCACAGGTGACCTGGCACAGAGTCAGGATTAAAAGAAAAAAGTTGCTCGTTATTCAAAACGCTCGTTAACCGCGTTACTCGTAAACCGAGGTTCCACTGTACATGCAATTTCTAGGTTCATTGTTTTGGTGAAAATACACCCCATAGTGGTATATAAAGAAAAATTTCACAAGAGAACCAGCTCTTCGGTGATGCTAGTCTCCAGTAACCGGCTAGAACGGCCTTTGCCGTAGTATCACAGAAGTATTCCGGCATGCCGAGTAATTTGACGATCGGTTGTCGCTCATGACAATTACAGGAGATCGGTGTCCCTGTCATGGCTGAGTAGAAGCAAAGTTGTTGTAAAATTCTGAAAAAAAAAGGAGACGCGGCTCTCTGCAGCTGGATATTATCCTGATGAAGTGATTATGGGATGGGGTGCAGATAATTGCTAGATAATTGCAATAATTACTATTGCAATTTCCTAAGAAATAATGTAGAATTGATTTTCAGCGAGATGATGTGGCGAGGTGATCCCCTCCCCCCTCTCCGGAGCCGTGCCCCTCCATTATCATCACACAGCGTTCCTTGAATATGGGGTCAGCCCTTCCAGTCTCCTTCTAGTCCGACATTCCAGGGGGCCTCTTGTAGGCGTTGTCCTACCTGTAGAATGTGACCATCAACTGAAGGAACGGATTGACCGTGTGGGCAGCTTGGCCGCAACAAAATAAACTTTGTTCGCTTGCCGACCACCTAACCTTTATTTGCTGTAAGGCCCCATGCCCGCGAACGTTTTTACAGCCGCTTTTATGATCGGCTCTCCGTGTTAGCCTATGGCCTCATGCCCACCATGGCGTTTTTGAGCTGTATAGATATGGTATACAGTAGATATTAAGGAGAACCCCACACCAAAAAAAAAATGGCGTGGGGGTCCCCCCAAGATCCATACCAGACCCTTATCCGAGCATGCAGGCCGGCAGGTCAGGAAAGGGGGGGACGAGCGAGCGCCCCACCCTCCTGGGCCATACCAGGCCACATGCCCTCAACATGGGGGGGGGGGGGTTGGTGCATTGGGGCAATTTGTTTTAAAATTTGTGAAAGTAAATTTTTCCAAAAAAGTTGCGTTCAAAACACCGCTGCAAAAATACCGTGTGACATAAAACATTGCAACAATCGCCATTTTATTCTCTAGATTCTCTGCTAAAACATATAGGGCCAGATTCCTCATTAGTTACGCCGTCGTAGCTAAGAATCTGCGCCGGACTATATTTAAGCGTATTCTCAAAGTGAGATACGCTTAAATATTGTTAAG
Source organism: Rana kukunoris (assembly GCA_029574335.1). Classification (NCBI taxonomy): domain Eukaryota; kingdom Metazoa; phylum Chordata; class Amphibia; order Anura; family Ranidae; genus Rana; species Rana kukunoris. Next base: position 29,728 of record JAJQKJ010000449.1, on the reverse strand, counting down.
ATACGACCGGCGTAAGTCTCCTACGCCGGCGTATCTTAACTGCAGTTTTACGCTGGCCGCTAGGGGCGTTCCCGCTGATTTACGCCTAGAATATCTAAATTAACGAGATACGCCTATTCACGAACGTACGCCCGGCCGACGCAGTGAATTTACGCTATTTACGTAAGGCGTTTTCCGGCGTAAAGATAAACCACCAAAAAGATGGCGCATCCTATGTTAAGTATGGACGTCGGGACCGCGTCGAATTTTAAACATTTTACGTCGTTTGCGTAACTCGTCCGTGAATGGGGATTTACGTCAGTTACTTTCACGTCGAAAACAATGCGTCATAGCGTCATAATTTGGAGCATGCGCACTGGGGTACGTCCACGGTTGGCGCATGCGCAGTTAAAAAAAAACGTAAAAAACCTGGGTCACAACACATGACCATAAAACACGCCCACCTCATTCACATTTGAATTAACCGGGCTTACGCCGGCCCATTTACGCTACGCCGCCGTAACTTAGCTTGGCGAATACAGCATTTGCCTCGCTAATTAATGCCGGCGTAGCGTAAACAAGATACGCTACGCCCGCCGAACTTTAAACCTCCGTACCTGAATCTGGCCCATGTATATAATGTTTGGGGTTCCAAGTAATTTTCTAGCAAAAAATATGGGCCCAGATTCATAAAACAATTACGGCTGTGTAACTGGTGTTAGACAGGAGTAATTTCAAATTTCGCGCGCCGTATCACTAGTTTGAATCCTCAAACCATGATACGGCGGCTTCGGGCTTCGACCCGAGAGGCTTACGTCTTCGTAAGCCTTCGGATCTACGCTGCCATCTATTTGCGGCCGCTGGGAGGAGTTCGCGTCGTTTTGATGCGTCGGGATATGCAAATGTGTTTTTACGGCGCTCCACGAAGATACGAGCGGTCTTCGCAATCGCTTACGTCTGTTTTTTTTTACGTACTGTTAGACCAGCTTTTTGCTGGTCTAACGGTGCGTTGCCCATGTTAAGTATGGCCGTCGTTCCCGCGTCAAATTTAATTTATTTTTTTATTTTTTTACGTAACTCGTTCGGGAATAGAAATGTCCGTAAACGACGCTACTCAAACAACGAATGACGTAACGACGTGATTTCGCGCTATGCACGGCGGGAAATTTGCGAACGGAGCATGCGCAGTTCGATCACCGCGGGAACGCGCCTATTTTAAATCCTTCACGCCCCCTACTCGCGTAGATGGATTGCGACGGGAGAAATACACTACGCCGCCGTCGTTTACTGGACAAAATCGACCTGGATTCCACGTAGAGCCAGGTAAAAAACGGCGGCGTAGTGTATTTCTGATACTCTACGACATGGGTCCTCAAACTACGGCCCTCCAGATGTTCAGGAACTACAATTCCCATCATGCCCTAGTCATGTCTGTGAATGTCAGAGTTTTACAATGCCTCATGGGACTTGTAGTTCCGACACAGCTGGAGGGCCGTAGTTTGAGGATCCCTGCTCTACGAGAATCCAATTCTCTCTGAATCTGGGCCATGGATTTTTACTTTAACCAAGGCCCGGATTCACAGCCATTGGCGCATCTTTATGCCGCCGTATCATATCTTCTTTACGCCACGCCGGCGCAACGTTGAGAGGCAAGTATGAAATTGACAAAGAAAATGCACCCAACGTTGCGCCGGCGTAGCGTATAGTCGTCGGCGTAAGCCGACGTAAGTCAAAGTAGGTGGAAGTGGGCGTGATGCATGGTAATGAAGCGTGACCCCATGCAAATGACCGGCTGAGCGTCATCCAAGTACTTAAAACGAACGGCGCATGCGTCGTAAACTTGGACGTATCCCCGTACGCATGCTCACAATCACGTCAAAATAACTGCCTAAGATACGTCGAATCACTGCCTACGACGTGAACGTAACCTACGCCCAGCCCTATTCACGTACTACGTAAACGACGTAAAATACGACGGCTGTTCCCTGGTCCATACCTTTGCATGGGTTGCGCCTCCTATATGAGGAATAACTTTACGCCGGACGTAACCCTTACGCAAATCTCTTAAAACATGCGCCGGGCGCATTTACGTTCGTGAATCAGCGTATCTCCCTCATTTGCATATCTGAATCGAAAATTCCATATGCGTCCAGCGTAAATATGCGCCCACGATACGCCGGCGTAGGAAAGTTACGTCGGTCGGAAGAAGCCTATTTTTCGACGTAACGTACGTCCGGCGCAAAGATACGACGGCGCACATTTTTACTTACACGCCGTATCTCAAAGAATCCGGGCCCAAATGTCAGAAATAGGCTTAGTCATGAAATGGTTAATACATATATACATTTCTCTTGTCCACAAGTACATTTTGGCTCCAAAAAATATTTTGTGAACTGTCTCTGATTGGTGGACATGTGTTTCTGTTTAGAAAGATACTTCTCATGTCCAGAAAAACATAATGGGCCAGATTCTCGTAGCTCCGCGTATCTGGCGGCGTAGCGCAAGCCATTTACACTACGCCGCCGATACTTACTGGAGCAAGTGCCGTATTCTCAAAGCACTTGCTCCGTAATTTTTCGCGCCGGCATAGTGTAAATGGCCCGGCATATCCCCGCGTAATTCAAAGGGGGCGGCTTGTATTTAAATTAAGCGTGCCCCCGTGCCGGCCTTAAACGTATTCCACTGCGCATGTTCCGTAGTACGCCACAAATACATTGGTTGCAACCTCCGCCTCCCACCGGAAGACCCGATCCACGATGCGTCATCTCCGGCGCCTAAAGAGAGACTGAATCAAAGCGGAAGCGATGACATCATTCCGGGTTACTCGGCTGCCAATGGCGCCTGATTTAAAAAAAAATGCACAGTATTCAGAATCGCCGTTTTCGGCGATCTGAATACTTTGAAGTGCAAAGGAAGGATCCCTCCATAAAGAGTACCTGTCACCTTCTATTACTGTCACAAGGGATGTTTACATTCCTTGTGACAGCAATAAAAGTGATCAAAATGTATTTTTTTTTTTAAAACGCAATTTTATGTTACAAAAATAAAAGAAATAAGAAACATTTTTCTTTTAAATCGCTCCCCATCCCCGTGAGCTCGCACCGCAAAGAAAACGCATACGGAAGTCGCGCCCGCATATGTAAACGGTGTTCAAACCACACATGTGATGTATCGCTGCGATCGTTAGAGCGAGAGCAATAATTCTAGTCCTAGACCTCCTCTGTAACTCTAAATTGGTAACTGTAATAAAATAAGTTAAAGTGTCGCCTATGGAGATTTCATTAGCATGGATCACGCCCACTTCTAGCCCACTTCCACTTACGCCAGCCTGCGCCTTCGAACTGTACGCTATGCGGGCGCAGAGTTGGGAGCAATAGCTTGCTGAATTCAGTGCATGCCTCTCTGCGCTGCGCCAGCGTAGCGTAAAAGAGATACGCTACGGCGGCATAAATGTGCGCCGATGTCTGTGAATCTAGGCCAATGTGTATAAGGATCCCAGATGGCCCTTTTAAAAATGTATTTTTTTATATAATTTTTTATATATATATATATATATATATTTATTTTTTGTTTTTATTACAGGGCCCCTGATGGCAACCCCCCTTTTTATTTATATATTTGTGTGTGATATATATATATATATATATATAATATATATATGAAAAATGAAAAAAAATTATAATAAAAAAAGGGGGATATATATATATATATACTGTATATATATATATATATATATATCCCCCTTTTTTTATTATAATTAATTTGCACAGCCCTAGAAATAATATTTGATATTTTGTGGCCTGTCTCTGATTGGTGGACATCTTGTGTTGCTTTTGTGAAAAAATAAATAAAAATATGTATGTCCACCGCGGGTCTAAAAATTTGTTGTTGTTTTTTTCATATTAAATGCTACGTATTAAAAAAAATGTATCTATTTAAGTAGTAAGAAAAGCTCGCCCAATTCTTATTCATTTTATTTTTCAAAAAGAAACACAAAATATCAAATATTAAATATCAAAAATTATTCTAAATTGTTGAAAATAAAAAAAATATTTATATTATTTCTCTTGTCCAGAAGTACATTTTGGCTCCAAAAATTATATTTGTGAACCGTCTCTAATTGGTGAACATGTGTTTCTGTTTAAAAAAAAAATAATACTTCTCATGTGCAGAAGAACATCACCGCTCAAGAAATTAGTGTGTTGGTTCCTATTTATAAAAATAAATAAAAATGTGTATAAGGATCAAGACAGTAGTCATATATATATATATTTTTTATTTTTTTAATAATAGGAACCAAGACACTAATTTGTTGAGCCGTGATGTTCTTCTGGACATGAGGAGTTTTATTTTTTTTAAACAGAAACACATGTTCACCAATCAGAGACAGTTCACAAATATCATTTTTGGAGGTAAAATGTACTTGTGGACAGGAGAAACATTATTATTATTATTTTTTTTTTCTCAAAAAGATACAAGTGTCGACCAATTAGATTTAGAACAATTGGAAAATATTGTAAGCACGATGTTCTTCTGGACAAGGTGGAAGTTATATAGCGCTCGTTGTAGAACCAGATATTAAAAATTATATTAAAACTTTAAAGCTGCGATAATAAAAAGGTTATACAACCTCAAACATAGTATACAAAAAACAGAAAATCGCGCTAAAATACTGCAAATAGAACTAAACAGTGTATAATGAATAATGAACAATGAGTTTAGTCCATATACATGTGAGAAATAAATGCACAAAATGAAGTGCAATTTGAAAGTTCAATTATTCAATGAACAGTTCATAGTGAAGATCTCCCAGGAGTGAACATTGATGACAAACTTTTTGAGAAAAAAGTGTTGAAAGGAAACACCTCCACCATAGGAATGAATGGCCTCTTACCAGATGCACATTGAAAGAAAAGCCTTATGATATAACACAGCAGTCAGCGGGAACACCTCCAACCTCCAAATCACCTATATGGAAACCCTCATTGGTGTCATCGGTATGCGTCGGGATGTATGTAAGAACAAAAAGGCTTGCATAGTGTAAAATCGTCAGGTTTAATAAAAGAAGAAAAACTGGTATGCACTTACAAGAAATCGTTCAATGATAGGCATCCAATACAAGTTGAGCCGGCCGATCTGATCTTCTGCGGGTTAAAACAGATAGAGGTACTAATAACAACTTTAAAAATCCGTTCATAACCAATTATTCTTGTCAATATGCCAACATCAAACATATAATAAACAAACATTGGCACATTTTAAAAAATGACAGAGTTTTGGGTAACCTGCTCCCTATCAAACCACAGGTTGTTTTTCGTGGAGCTTCGTCTCTCAAAGACAAAATAGCTCCCAACATTCTAAATCCGCCTAGTATGGAGTCTAGATTCCTATCGGATCTCACGGGTTACTACAAATGCGGCAGGTGCCAAGTTTGTAGCCTTAATGTTCGCAGCACAAGGAGAACCACTAATTTTAGTTCCTCCTGTACTTCCAAGGAATATCCCATCAAACCCTTCATTACGTGTAGTACCAAGGGGGTGGTCTACATGTTGCAGTGCCCGTGTGGTCTGCAATATGTGGGCAGGACGAAGCGCCCCCTACAGGTACGCTTAAATGAACACATAAACAACATCAGGTTGGGGTACACTAAACATTCTGTGTCAAAACATTATCTACTTGTTCATAGTAAGAACCCTAAAAATACTATCTTCTTAGGTATTGATAAATTCAATCCTCATTGGAGAGGTAGCCATCTTGTGAGAACCATCTCTAAATTAGAAATGTCATGGGTTCATAAATTAAAATGTTATACCCCATTCGGCCTCAACATAGAGGTGGACGTGAACTGTTTCATTGCCAACTCTTGAGAAAGAGGTTCCCAACCACTGAATACTTTTTGATGCACCTCCATAACACCATAGTAGTAAGGTGAGGTCTTCTTTATTTATTATTATTTTTTATCTTTTATTTTCATTTTTTTAACATTCCATGCATTATCCTTTATGCATTATTCTCTGTGTAAACCATTAATATATACGTTAAGGAGGTAGAGGACTATATAAGGATAACAGGTTCATTGTTCTCTATGTTCATTTGTAGTACCTTGATGCGCGAGCAGATTCGATATGAGTCCTGTCTTTGTTCAGACAAGATGTGCCATACTGGCCCCTTAATGGGATAGCACCGTTTTGTATTTGCCTGTTTTAATTCTTTTTAGTTTTAGTTTAATATTATTATTGCGCAGAATCCCGGTGGTATGACAATTTTTAGTGTCATACCTGTAAGGGAATTTACTGCATTTATCACTATCAGTCATCCACCCTTTCCATTATTTAAGATGGCGGGCGTATGGTCCTGTGTGATTGGTATCGAGGCTGCACGTCACATATTATATATTGGATATTGACTTATATATGGTAATCATTTCTGTGCAAACTATAAGTATATGTTTATGTATGTCTAGTAATAGATATGGATGACATGCTGATTTTTTGTAGTTTACTTGCCATGTTTGGACGTGGGGGTTAAGCACAATGGATGTGAGCTTTAACCATGTCCGGAAGAGACGCGCTGTGCTTGCCATCATTAAGGGAGCGATGCTGTACGTTTTTTTTTTTTTTCCCTTCCAGAATGGCAATAACTGGTGTCAGCTTGGAGGTTTATTTTAGCGATTCTATTGGCATGATGTTATATATAATAAATAGCGTCTGCCTTGGTGAGAAGATTCCTTTTCTGTTACCAATGATGGCAGTCACGGGGTGTTTTCTTCCAGTATCTAAGATGGCGGGCGGGCGACCTGATGTGTTTGACATCGAGGCTGCGCGTCACGCTTTGCATACATAAGCGGTGATTCAGCACGCCGCCTGTATCCCGTGAACACGTCCTTTTAGCGACGAAACGTAGGGAGGCGACGTGCTGACGTCACCGCGCAAATTCTCTCTCTACCGGAAGACACGGGCGGAGTGTGCTAGCCGGCCGGCTCAACTTGTATTGGATGCCTATCATTGAACGATTTCTTGTAAGTGCATACCAGTTTTTCTTCTTTTATTAAACCTGACGATTTTACACTATGCAAGCCTTTTTGTTCTTACATACATCCCGACGCATACCGATGACACCAATGAGGGTTTCCATATAGGTGATTTGGAGGTTGGAGGTGTGTTCCGCTGACTGCTGTGTTATATCATAAGGCTTTTCTTTCAATGTGCATCTGGTAAGAGGCCATTCATTCCTATGGTGGAGGTGTTTCCTTTCAACACTTTTTTCTCAAAAAGTTTGTCATCAATGTTCACTCCTGGGAGATCTTCACTATGAACTGTTCATTGAATAATTGAACTTTCAAATTGCACTTCATTTTGTGCATTTATTTCTCACATGTATATGGACTAAACTCATTGTTCATTATTCATTATACACTGTTTAGTTCTATTTGCAGTATTTTAGCGCGATTTTCTTCTGGACATGAGAAATATCAGAAATATTATTTTTTTTTTCAACAATTACAGACAGTCCACAGAATAATTTACGAAGCCATGATGCACTTCTGGACATGAGAAATAATATTTGATATTCTGTGGTCTGTCTCTGATTGGTGGACATCTTGTGTTGCTTTTGGGAAAAAAAAAAAAAGTAATTTTTCTCATTCACTGATGGGCGCTGATAGGCAGCACTGATGGGCGCTGATAGGCGGCACTGATGGGCACTGATAGGCTGCACTGATGGGCACTGATAGGTGGCACAGATGATGTGGCACTTATGGGCACTAATGAGGGAGCACTTCTAAACACTGATGTGTGGCACTGATGAGCACTGCTGGGTGTCACTGGTGGGCACAGATAGGCGGCACTGGTGGGCACAGATAGATGGCACCAATGGACACTGAGGAAGGGCACTGATGGGCTCTGATTGGCATTGATGGGCAGCAGTGATGGGCATTGATGGGCAGCAGTGATGGGCATTGATGGGCAGCAGTGAAAGGCATTGATGGGCGGCATTGATGGGCAGCAGTGATGGGCATTGATGGCCGGCAGTGATGGGCATTGATGGCCAGCAGTGATAGGCATTGATGGGCAGCAGTGATAGGCATTGATGGGCAGCAGTGATAGGCATTGATGGGCAGCAGTGATGGCCAGCACTGACTGGTATCACTAATGGGCACTCATTGCTGCCACTGGTGGGCACTCATTGCTGGCACTGTGGGGGCTTTATTGTAATCAGGGCACTGATGATCAGTGCCCTGATTACATAACTAGACGTCCCTCACTATTGCCATGCCTCACTGTGTCCATGCCTCACTGTGTCCATGCCTCACTATGCCCATGCCTCACCGTGCCCATGCCTCACCGTGCCCATGCCTCACTGTGCCCATGCCTCACTATGCCCATGCCTCACTATGCCCATGCCTCACTGTGCCCATGCCTCACTGTGCCCATGCCTCACTGTGCCCATGACTAGACTGACGTTTAACATGGGAGTCTATGGAAGGGGTGCCCCGCTTTGAAAAATCGGTGCTCCCCAGCCTTAGGTCCTCCGGACAACAAACTTTTTACACTTGTAAAGGACGAGGCTACATGTGTGCCAAGTTTGGGGTCCATAGGACCAACAACTGGTTGGTACCGGGTCCCCAAATTCACCAGAGAAATGACCGTTTAACATGGGAGTCTATGGAAGGGGTGCCCGGTTTGAAAAATCGGTGCTCCCCAGCCTTAGGTCCCCCGGACAACAAACTTTTTACACTTGTAAAGGACGAGGCTACATGTGTGCCAAGTTTGGGGTCCATGGGACCAACAACTGGTTGGTACCGGGTCCCCAAATTCACCAGAGAAATGACCGTTTAACATTGGAGTCTATGGAAGGGGTGCCCGGCTTTGAAAAAGCCATAGGTCCCCCCGACAACAACCTTTGCACACTTGTAAAGGGGAAAAGTGTGGCTACATGTGTGCCAAGTTTGGGGTCCAGGGGACCTACAGCCGGCTGGTACCGGTTCCCCAAAATCCAGGAGATCAGGTGCAAAAGGGTGGACTCAAGTATAAGCCGAGGGGGGCATTATCAGCACAAAAAAAATGCGCTGAAAAACTCGGCTTATACTCGAGTGTATACGGTAGTTCCGAAACATCTGGGGTGCCGAGGTTCCGCCATCACTGGTCTATCACATAAAACCCCAATAAAATACATTCACGTTCTTTGGTTGTAACATGTGACACAATGTGGAAAATTCCAAGGGGTATGAATACTTTTTCAAAGCAAGCTTCCAGAAAGCGGTCACCTAATAAAGGAGGCTCAGTTCTCGTTCCTCTCGCTGTTACGTAATAATGGATGGAAAGACAAACATTGCGTTTCCCGATTAGATGACTGCGTTGTGGATTAGGGGGGGGGGGGGGTCGTGCCCCCCTTTCCCCCGGCCGCATAATCTAAAAGCTTCCTAGATTGTTGACTTGCGTTCCACTTGTCTGTGACTTTTCTCCTTGACACAGAAAGCTCTTTGAATCGCGGTCCCTCGTTATCAGCGCGGCCGCCGCGCTCCGATAGGATGGAAAGCGTACGGCGGATGCGGAGATAGGGAGACAAGGCCGGAGGTTTGTCAGCTCCGCACTACAAAGCGTGTTGTACCCTGGATTGGGGGGGGGGGGGGGGGGGGGGGTGGGGGGGGGGCAAGGAACAGCAGGCGGTATGACGGCAGAGCGAAGGACGGCGTCTGCAGGAAATGGCGGCAGATCAGAGAGCGGCCATACCGCGGCGGCGGTGCACAGATAGGGATTTTTTTTTTTTTTTTGAAAGGTGGGGGCGGGGGTGATAAAGTGGGAGCGAGTGACATGATCCAGGATGCTGGCAGGAAACATATTGAGGAACAAGGAAGTCGCTATCTCATCGTTCCCCGTCCAGCTCAAGGAGTCTGAAAAATGGTTCACAACCACAGACAGGCATCGGGGGCCGCCATCACACAGCTTCAGGCATGGCCCCCTGCCTGGAGCAGAGAACCGGGGTGGGGGGGGGCTGCCGCCTGAAATTAAGAAGGGGGGGGGGGGGTTGCCGCAAATTGAGAAGCCTCTCAAGAAGAAATAAAGAAAAATATATATAAAAAAGAGGGGTAAAAAATAAAATATATAAAAAAATAAACATTTATAAAAAAAAAAGGGAATAACCATCCGGGGCCCTGGGGCCCTTTTATAAAAAGAAAAAAAAAGAAATAAAAAATATATATATATATATATATATTTTTTTTTTTTAAAAGGGGGGCTGCCATCTGGGGCCCTTTAATAAAAAAATATATATATATATATATATATATATATATATTTTTTTATTTTCTTTTTTTTTCTTTTTATTAAAGGGCCCCAGGGGGAAAGGGGGAAACCTTTGGGCCCTTTAAGAAAAAAAAAAAAATATATATATATATATATATATTTTTTTTAAAAAAAGGGGTTGCCATCTGGGGCCCTGGGGACCTCTGGGCCCTTTAAGAAAATATGTATGTATATATATATGTATATATATATATATATATATATATATATATATATAAATTAAACATTTTTTTTTATAAAAATAAATTACAAAAAAAGGGGGAAACCTCTGGGCCCTTTAAGAAGAAAAAAAAAAAATATATATATATATATATATATATATATATATATTTTTTTTTTTTTTAAAAAGGGGTTGCCATCTGGGGCCCTGGGGACCTCTGGGCCCTTTAAGAAAATATGTATATTATATATATATATATATATATATATATATAATATATATATATATATATATAAATTAAACATTTTTTTTTATAAAAAAAAGAAATTACAAAAAAAGGGGGAAACCTCTGGGCCCTTTAAGAAAAAAAAATAATAAAAAATAAACATTTATAAAAAAAAAGTGGGGGGATTGCCATCCGGGGCCCTGGGGACCTATGGGCCCTTTAATAAAATATATATATATAATAAAAAAATAATAATATATAAAAAAAAAAAAAAAAAGGGGGGGGGGGTTGCCATTCAGGGCCCTGGGGACCTCCGGGCCCCTTACAGGTGTACCCCCCTGATGGCGGCCCTGGACGGCTTTCACAGAGGACTTGGGGCTCATTCATACTGATCGGTGCATTCGACGTGCGTCCGCTGGTGTGCGAGGCGTTATAACAATGGACAGCGGGGCTTCCTTTTTTTATTTTTATTTTTTTTAACCACTTCCTTACCGGCCACTTAAACCCCTCCGGCCCCGACCAATTTTTAGCTTTCAGCACTGACGCACTTTGAATGACAATTGCGCGGTCACGCGACGCTGTACCCACATGAAATGTTTGTTAATTTTTTCCCCAAAAAATGGAGATTTCTTTTGGTGGTATTTGATCACCTCTCTGCGGTTTTTATTTTTTGTTAAAAAAAATTAAAAGACCGAATCTTTAAAACATTATTTTTTTTTTGTTATATAATTTTGCAAACGGGTACATTTTCTCCTTCATTGATGTACGCTGGTGAGGCGACACTGATGGGCACTGATAGGCGGCACTGGTGGGCACTAATAGGTAGCACTGATAGGTGGCATTAATCGCTGGCAGGGACGGGCACTGATGGGTGGCAATGATGGGTAATGATCAGCACTGGTAGGTTGCACTGCTAGATGGCACTGATTGGCACCACTGGTGGGCATTGATAGGTGGCACTGATAGGCACCGATGGGCTGCATTGATGGGCACTGATAGGCAGCACTGGTGTGCACTGAGAGGTAATACTGGCACTGATGGGCATTCATAGGCGGCACTGGTGGGCACTGAGAAGTGGCACTAATATGTAGCACTGATAGCTGGCAGGGACGGGCACTGATAGGTGGCACTGATTGGCACCACTGGTGGGCACAGATAGGTGGCACTCATGGGCGCTGATGGGCTGATGGGTTGCACAGATGGACACCGATGGGCATTTTGCTGATACGGGACTGGTGTGATGAGAGGACACCTGATGAGTGGATAAAGGGCATTGATAGGTGCATTGGGCACTGAGAATGGCAGATATGTGGCACTGATGGCAGGCGGCACTGATGGGTGGCAATGATGGTACTGTGCACTGAGGTTGAGCTGATGGCACTGATTGACACTGGTGGGCTGATGAGTGGCACCATGGGCTGCATTGATGGGCACTGAAGGGCACTGGTGTGCACTGAGAGGATACTGGCACTGTGGCATTCAGGCGGCATGGTGGGCACTGAGAAGTGGCACTAATATGTGATATGTGGCAGGGACGGGCACTGATAGGTGGCTGATTGGCACCACTGGTGGGACAGATAGGGGCACTCATGGCGCTGATGGCACTGTGGCAATGGACACCGATGGGCTGCATTTATAGGTACTGATAGGCGGGACTGGTGTGCTGAGACTGACACTGACACTAGGTGGCACTAAAGGGCATTGATAGGTGGCTGGGGGCTGAGAAGTGGCAGATGGCACTGATAGCTGGCAGGGACGGGCACTGATGGGTGCAATGTGGGCATCAGCACTGAGGTTAGCTAGTGGCACTGATGGCACCACTGGTGGGCATTGATAGGTGGCACTGATAGGCACCGATGGGCTGCATTGATGGGCACTGATAGGCAGCACTGGTGTGCACTGAGAGGTAATACTGGCACTGATGGGCATTCATAGGCGGCACTGGTGGGCACTGAGAAGTGGCACTAATATGTAGCACTGATAGCTGGCAGGGACGGGCACTGATAGGTGGCACTGATTGGCACCACTGGTGGGCACAGATAGGTGGCACTCATGGGCGCTGATGGGCTGCACTGATGGGTTGCACAGATGGACACCGATGGGCTGCATTTATAGGTACTGATAGGCGGGACTGGTGTGCACTGAGAGCTGACACTGACACTGATGAGTGGCACTAAAGGGCATTGATAGGTGGCAATGGTGGGCACTGAGAAGTGGCACTGATATGTGGCACTGATAGCTGGCAGGGACGGGCACTGATGGGTGGCAATGATGGGTACTGATCAGCACTGGTAGGTTGCACTGCTAGATGGCACTGATTGGCACCACTGGTGGGCATTGATAGGTGGCACTGATAGGCACCGATGGGCTGCATTGATGGGCACTGATATGCGGCACTAGTGTGCACTGAGAGGTAACACTGGCATTGATGGGCACTGATAGGCAGCACTGGTGTGCACTGAGAGGTAACACTGGCACTGATGGGCATTGATAGTTGGCACTGATGGGCACTGAGAAGTGGCACTAATAGGTAGCACTGATAGCTGGCACTGATAGGTGGCAGTGATTAGGCACTGATGGGTGGCAATAATGGGCACTGATCAGCACTGGTAGGTTGCACTGCTAGATGGCACTGATGAGGCATTGATTGGCACCACTGGTGGGCATTGATAGATGGCACTGATGGGCACCGATGGTCTGCATTGATGAGCACTGATAAGGCGGCACTGGTGGGCATTGAGAGGTGGCACTGGTGGGCACTGAGAAGTGGCACTGATAGGTGGCACTGATAGCTCCCTTGTTCCATGCTTCCGTGGCTCTTTTCCTTATCTAAGCTCCCTAGGGATCAGAGGGTGTACTTATGATCATTAAACTTGCTCCATTCTTCCATGGCTTGCTTTCTTATCTAAGCTCCCTAAGGATCAGAGGGTGTTCTGGTGGACAAGTAGAATGTTTATAATCAGTACACCCTCTGATCCCTAGGGAGCTTAGATAAGGAAGAGAGTCATGACAGCAAGGTAGAAGTAGAATGTTTGTAATCAGTGCACCCTCTGATCCCTAGGGAGCTTAGATTAAAAAGAGAGTCATGACAGCAAGAAGCAAGTACAATGATCATCAGTACACCCTCTGATCCCTAGGGAGCTTAGATAAGGAAGAGAGCCATGACAGCAAGGAACAAGTAGAATGTTTATAATCAGTACACCCTCTGATCCCTAGGGAGCTTAGATAAGGAAGAGAGCCATGACAGCAAGGAACAAGTAGAATGTTTATAATCAGTACACCCTCTGATCCCTAGGGAGCTTAGATAAGGAAGAGAGTCATGACAGCAAGGTACAAGTAGAATGTTTATAATCAGTACACCCTCTGATCCCTAGGGAGCTTAGATAAGGAAGAGAGCCATGACAGCAAGGAACAAGTAGAATGTTTATAATCAGTACACCCTCTGATCCCTAGGGAGCTTAGATAAGGAAGAGAGTCATGACAGCAAGGTACAAGTAGAATGTTTATAATCAGTACACCCTCTGATCCCTAGGGAGCTTAGATTAGAAAGACAGTCATGATAGGATAAAGAGAGTAGAAGGGCTGAAGCATTTACCACTGATTACAAATGTTATTTAATGCCCACGCACTGCACATGTGCATCCATGGCCGACAGAGCTGTCTGTGCTCACTGCACACTCCCAGCACAGCGACTGAGCTGTCATAGACAGCATTTGGTCCATACTAATAATTGGGAACCGGAGGGCCCAGATCCCAGTCATGTGATTACTGTGACAGCCAATTACAGTGGTCATATGATTGCCTGACCTTGATAAAGGGAGGCCAAGGCTGGGCAGGAAGGGTTAAAGTCATCCTGTTCTTTATGGGAGGCAATTTCTGCCTCCACGCATATACACTATATTGTCAAAAGTATTGGGACGCCTGCCTTTATACACACATGAACCTTAATGGCATCCCAGTCTTAGTCTGTAGGGTTTAATATTGAGTTGGCCCCGCCCATTGCAGCTATAAACACTTCAACTCTTCTGGGAAGGCCGTTCACAAGGTTTAGGAGGGTGCGGTCAGGACTCTGTGCAGGCCAGTCAAGTTCCTCCACCCAAAACAACCCCAACACCGTAATCACCGCTCCACCAAAGGATTTGGACCAGTGCACAAAGCAAGATGGATGAGCGAGTTTGGGGGTAAAGGAACTGGACTGGCCACTCTAATTCGCCCCCAAAGGTGTTCTATCAGGTTGAGTCCTGACCTCATGGATGGCAACCCCCCTTTTTTTTATTTTTATAATTATTTTTATATATATTCATTTTTATTTTTTTGTTTTTATTAAAGGGCCAGGAGGTCCCCAGGGCCCCGGGTGGCTACCCCCCTTTCGAAGCTCCTTGACAGCGCCTGCGGGACCTGCGGACCCGATCGCCACCGGTGTCCCATGATCGGTCACCAGAGCTGAAGAATGGGGAGAGGTGAGTGTAAACAAACCTTCCCCGTTCTTCACAATTGGCAGTGTCAGTGATTGTCTGTTTCCTGATATAGGAAAAGACGATCAATGATGTCACACCAACAGCCCCGCCCCCCTACAGTTAGAAACACATATGAGGTCACACTTAACCCCTACAGCACCCCCTAGTGGTTAACTCCCAAACTGCAATTGTCATTTTCACAGTAAACAGTGCATTTTTAGAGCACTGATCGCTGTGAAAATGACAACGGTCCCAAAAATGTGTCAAAATTGTCCGATGTGTCCGCCATAATGTCGCAGTCATGAAAATAAAACGCTGATCGCCGCCATTAGTAGTAAAAAAAAAATGCCATAAAACTATCCCCTATTTTGTAAACACTATAAATTGTGCGCAAACCAATCAATAAACGCTTATTGCGATTTTTTTTTTGTAGAAGAATACGTATCGGCCCAAACTGAGGAAAATAAATGTTTTTTATAAATATTTTGGAGGGTATTTATTATAGCAACAAGGAAAAAATAGTCGCTCTATTTTTGTTTATAGCGCAAAAAAATAAAAACCGCAGAGGTGATCAAATACCACCAAAAGAAATCTCTATTTGTGGGGAAAAAAGGACGCCAATTTTGTTTGGGAGCCAAGTTGCATGACCGCGCAATTGTCAGTTAAAGCGACGCAGTGCCAAATCGCAAAAAAAGGGCCTGGTCCTTTACCTGCGTAATGGTCCGGGGCTTAAGTGGTTAAAGTTCATGTGTGTGTGTAAAGTCAGGTGTCCCAATACTTTTGACAATATAGTGTAGTTAAGAAAAAATGATAAAAGCAAAGCCATAAGTCATAGATTCTCTGTAAGTCGATGTGAATGAAGATTGGGACGATCGGCGGTAAATCCCCCCCCAGTCCCTGTGCTCCATGGCTCTCTTCCTGATCTAAGCTCCCTAGGGATCAGAGGGTGTACGGATGATCATGGTACTTACTCCTTGCTGCCTTGGTTCTCTTTCTTATCTAAGCTCCCTAGGGATCAGAGGGTGTACTGATGATCATGGTACTTACTCCTTGCTGCCTTGGCTCTCTTCCTGATCTAAGCTCCCTAGGGATCAGAGGGTGTACGGATGATCATGGTACTTACTCCTTGCTGCCTTGGCTCTCTTCCTTATCTAACCTCCCTAGGGATCAGAGGGTGTACTCATGATCATGGTACTTACTCCTTGCTGCCTTGGCTCTCTTCCTTATCTAAGCTCCCTAGGGATCAGAGGGTGTACGAATGATCATGGTACTTACTCCTTGCTGCCTTGGCTCTCTTCCTGATCTAAGCTCCCTAGGGATCAGAGGGTGAACTAATGATCATGGTACTTACTCCTTGCTGCCTTGACTCTCTTCCTGATCTAAGCTCCCTAGGGATCAGAGGGTGTACTGATGATCATGGTACTTACTTCTTGCTGCCTTGGCTCTCTTCCTGATCTAAGCTCCCTAGGGATCAGAGGGTGTACTTACTCCTTGCTGCCTTGGCTCTCTTCCTGATGTAAGCTACCTAGGGATCAGAGGGTGTACGGATGATCATGGTACTTACTCCCTGCTGCCTTGGCTCTCTTCCTGATCTAAGCTCCCTAGTGATCAGAGGGTGTACATCATGATACTTACTCCTTGCTGCCTTGACTCTCTTCCTGATCTAAGCTCCCTAGGGATCAGAGGGTGTACTGATGATCATGGTACTTACTTCTTGCTGCCTTGGCTCTCTTCCTGATCTAAGCTCCCTAGGGATCAGAGGGTGAACTGATGATCATGGTACTTACTCCCTGCTGCCTTGGCTCTCTTCCTGATCTAAGCTCCCTAGTGATCAGAGGGTGTACATCATGATACTTACTCCTTGCTGCCTTGACTCTCTTCCTGATCTAAGCTCCCTAGGGATCAGAGGGTGTACTGATGATCATGGTACTTACTTTTTGCTGCCTTGGCTCTCTTCCTGATCTAAGCTCCCTAGGGATCAGAGGGTGAACTGATGATCATGGTACTTACTCCCTGCTGCCTTGGCTCTCTTCCTGATCTAAGCTCCCTAGGGATCAGAGGGTGTACTGATGATCATGGTACTTACTCCTTGCTGCCTTGGCTCTCTTCCTGATCTATGCTCCCTAGGGATCAGAGGGTGTACTGATGATCATGGTACTTACTCCTTGCTGCCTTGGCTCTCTTCCTGATCTAAGCTCCCTAGGGATCAGAGGGTGTACGGATGATCATGGTACTTACTCCTTGCTGCCTTGGCTCTCTTCCTTATCTAAGCTCCCTAGGGATCAGAGGGTGTACTGATGATCATGGTACTTACTCCTTGCTGCCTTGGCTCTCTTCCTGATCTAAGCTCCCTAGGGATCAGAGGGTGAACTGATGATCATGGTACTTACTCCCTGCTGCCTTGGCTCTCTTCCTGATCTAAGCTCCCTAGGGATCAGAGGGTGTACGGATGATCATGGTACTTACTCCTTGCTGCCTTGGCTCTCTTCCTGATCTAAGCTCCCTAGGGATCAGAGGGTGTACTGATGATCATGGTACTTACTCCTTGCTGCCTTGGCTCTCTTTCTTATCTAAGCTCCCTAGGGATCAGAGGGTGTACGGATGATCATGGTACTTACTCCTTGCTGCCTTGGCTCTCTTTCTTATCTAAGCTCCCTAGGGATCAGAGGGTGTACGGATGATCATGGTACTTACTCCTTGCTGCCTTGGCTCTCTTCCTGATCTAAGCTCCCTAGGGATCAGAGGGTGTACTGATGATCATGGTACTTACTCCTTGCTGCCTTGGCTCTCTTCCTTATCTAAGCTCCCTAGGGATCAGAGGGTGTACTGATGATCATGGTACTTACTCCTTGCTGCCTTGGCTCTCTTCCTGATCTAAGCTCCCTAGGATCAGATCAGAGGGTGAACTGATGATCATGGTACTTACTCCCTGCTGCCTTGGCTCTCTTCCTGATCTAAGCTCCCTAGGGATCAGAGGGTGTACGGATGATCATGGTACTTACTCCTTGCTGCCTTGGCTCTCTTCCTGATCTAAGCTCCCTAGGGATCAGAGGGTGTACTGATGATCATGGTACTTACTCCTTGCTGCCTTGGCTCTCTTTCTTATCTAAGCTCCCTAGGGATCAGAGGGTGTACGGATGATCATGGTACTTACTCCTTGCTGCCTTGGCTCTCTTTCTTATCTAAGCTCCCTAGGGATCAGAGGGTGTACGGATGATCATGGTACTTACTCCTTGCTGCCTTGGCTCTCTTCCTGATCTAAGCTCCCTAGGATCAGAGGGTGTACTGATGATCATGGTACTTACTCCTTGCTGCCTTGGCTCTCTTTCTTATCTAAGCTCCCTAGGGATCAGAGGGTGTACGGATGATCATGGTACTTACTCCTTGCTGCCTTGGCTCTCTTTCTTATCTAAGCTCCCTAGGGATCAGAGGGTGTACGGATGATCATGGTACTTACTCCTTGCTGCCTTGGCTCTCTTCCTGATCTAAGCTCCCTATGGATCAGAGGGTGTACATCATGGTACTTACTCCTTGCTGCCTTGGCTCTCTTCCTGATCTAAGCTCCCTAAGGATCAGAGGGTGTACAGATGATCACTCCGGACAGTTTTATAAGCTTTTTATGCTCCTACTTGTGACATCACTTCCTGTCTCCGTGACCCCCGACCCCGCAGGAGGTAATTAGCCATCCCAGGGGCCTCCTGGAGCTTATGAGGCTTTTTGTTTTTTGGAATGCGGTAATGTACATCTGCTCCTACGCTGGATCCAATCTTTATTTTAGACGTGAGAAATGTATGCGGCTCGGCGTTTGGCGCGCAGAAGACGAAACACGAGAAGAGAGTTCCGCGCGATGTACGGCCCGGGGCCCCCGGGGTCCTTCCTGGAAAGTGTTCTGCAGGAACTCGGGAAACTTTCACAGGGTCATTAAATGTATCGTATGAATATATATAGAGGCAAAGTTGACCCCCCCCCCCCCACACACACACAGTGCAATCAGATCTCACAGTCTAATACACAATCCCAAAGACACAAAGGAATCGCGGCCCATCCAGAAAGGAATAAAGTGTTGTCACCCCATTACAGGAAGTCAAGCTTATGTGACAAGACATTAGAGTTTCACTTCCTGTTATAGGGTGACAAAACTTTCCTGTCTCCCATTTTTTCTCATGTGTTGTCACCCTGTCACATAGGCCTCACTTCCTGTTATAGGGTGACAACACTCTGTTCTTGTCTCTCCATTTGTTCTCATGTGTTGTCACCCTGTCACTTAGGCCTCACTTCCTGTTACAGGGTGACAACACTTTCCTATGTGACAGGGTGACAACACATGAGAGCAATTGGGAGGCGGGGAAGTGTTGTCACCTCATTACAGGAAGTCAAGCTTATGTGACAAGGTGACAACACATTACAGCAAATGGTAGTCAAAGACAGAGGGTTGTCACCCTATAACAGGAAGTGAGGTCTAAGTGATAAGGTGACAACACATTGGAGCAAATGGTAGACAAGGACAGAGTGTTGTCACCCTATAACAGGAAGTGAGTTTTAAGTGATAAGGTGACAACACATGAGAACAAACAGGAGAAAGGGATGGAGTGTGGTCACCCTATAACAGGAAGTCAAGCTTATGTGACAAGGTGACAACACAACTGAGCAAATGGTAGACAAGGACAGAGTGTTGTCCCCCTTTAACAGGAAGTGAGGTTTAAGTGATAAGGTGACAACACACAAGAGCAAACAGGAGAAAGGATTGAAGTGTTGTCACCCTATTACAGGAAGTCAAGCTTATGTGTGACAAGGTGACAACACATGAGAGCAAATGGTGTAGAAGGACAGAGTGTTGTCACTCTATTACAGGAAGTCAAGATTATTGACAACACATTACAGCAAATGGTAGACAAGGACGGAGTGTTGTCACCCTATTACAGGAAGTGAGGTCTAAGTGATCAGATGACAACACTTGAGAGCAAACTGGAGAAAGGGATGAAGCGTTGTCACCTCATTACAGGAAGTCAAGCTTATGTGACAAGACGAGCAAATGGGAGACAGTTTCACTTCCTGTAATAGGGTGACAAAACGTTCCTGTCTCCCATTTTTTTCTAATGTGTTGTCACCTTGTCACCTAAGCATGACTTCCTGTTACAGGGTGACAACACTTTCCTATGTGACAGGGTGACAACACATGAGAGCAGTTGGGAGGCGGGGACGTGTTGTCACCCTGTCACATAGGAAAGTGTTGTCACCCTGTAACAGGAAGTCATGCTTAGGTGACAAGGTGACAACACATTAGAGCAAACGGTAGACAAGGACGGAGTGTTGTCACCCTATAACAGGAAGTGAGGTCTAAGTGATAAGGTGACAACGCATGCGAGCAAGCTGGAGAAAGGAATGAAGTGTTGTCACCCCATTACAGGAAGTCAAGCTTATGTGAGTGAGTGAAGAACTTATATAGCGCAGCACATGCGCACTAAATCGCCTCTGTGACAAGGTGACAACACATGAGAGCAAATGGTGTAGAAGGACGGAGTGTTGTCACTCTATTACAGGAAATGAGGTCTAAGTGATCAGATGACAACATACTTGAGAGCAAACAGGAGAAAGGGATAAAGTGTTGTCACCTCATTACAGGAAGTCAAGCTTATGTGACAAGGTGACAACACATTACAGCAAATGGTAGTCAAAGACGGAGGGTTGTCACCCTGTAACAGGAAGTGAGGTCTAAGTGATAAGGTGACAACACATGAGAGCAAATGGTGTAGAAGGACGGAGCTATGTCACTCTATTACAGGAAGTCAAGTTTATGTGACAACACATTGGAGCAAATGGTAGACTAGGACGGAGTGTTGTCACCCTATAACAGGAAGTGAGTTTTAAGTGATAAGGTGACAATGCATGAGAACAAACAGGAGAAAGGGATGAAGTGTTGTCACCCTATTACAGGAAGTCAAGCTTATGTGACAAGGTGACAACGCATGAGAGCAAACGGGAGAAAGGGATGAAGTGTTGTCACCCTATTACAGGAAGTCAAGCTTATGTGACAAGGTGACAACGCATGAGAGCAAACGGGAGAAAGGGATGAAGTGTTGTCACCCTATTACAGGAAGTCAAGCTTATGTGACAACACATCGGAGCAAATGGTAGCCAAGGACAGAGTGTTGTCACCCTATAACAGGGAGTGATGTCTACTGTAAGTGATAAGGTGATATACTGTAGGGTGACAACACTCCATCCTTGTGTCCTATTTCCTCTCATGTGTTGTCACCAGGGCTTTTTTTCTGGGGGAACTTGGTGGAACTCAGTTCCACCACCTTTGGCTCAGACCCTTTGGTGCCCGCTCACCACAATCACTTGTGAACACAGAAGTCTGGTTTCTGTGTTTACAAGTGACTGCTTTGTAACCCCCTGAACTCTGCACACTGTATGTAATGCAATTCTGGTATTTAATGCCCCTTTAAGACCCTTCTACTGTTTGTGAAATCTGAACGGGTCGTGGTTGAGTTCCTGCACCTATTTTCTGAGAAAAAAAGCTCTGGTTGTCACCCTGTCACAATCACATAGGCAACACTTTCTTGTCTCCCATTTGCTCTAATGTGTTGTCATCCTGTCACATAGGCTTCACCTCCTGTTATAAGGTGACAACACTTCCCCGCCTCCTAATTGCTCTCATGTGTTGTCACCCTGTCACATAAGAAAGTGTTGTCACCCTGTAACAGGAAGTGAGATCTAAGTGACAAGGTGACAACACATGAGAGCAAACATAAGAAAGGGATGAAGTGTTGTCACCCTATTACAGGAAGTCAAGCTTATGTGACAAGACATTAGAGCAAATGGGAGACAGTTTCACTTCCTGTTATAGGGTGGCAACACTTTCCTGTCTCCCATGTGTTATCACCTTGTCACATAAGGTTGACTTACTGTAATAGGGTGACAACACTTCATTCCTTTCTCCTGTTTGCTCGCATGTGTTGTCACCTTGTCACATAAGGTTGACTTCCTGTAATGAGGTGACAACACTTCATCTCTTTCTCCTGTTTGCTCTCAAGTGTTGTCATCTGATCACTTAGACCTCACTCCCTGTTATAGGGTGACAACACTCCGTCCTTGTCTACCATTTGCTCAGTTGTGTTGTCCCCTTGTCACATAAGCTTGACTTCCTGTAATAGGGTGACAACACTTAATTTCTTTCTCCCGTTTCCTCTCTTGTGTTGTCACCCTGTCCTGTGTAAGACTGACAACACTCCAGTGGGTTGTCACTCTATAACAGGAAGTGAGGCCTATGTGACAGGGTGACAACACATGAGAGCAAAGAGGAGACAAGGATGGAGTGTTGTCACCCTATAACAGGAAGTGAGGCCTATGTGACAAGGTGACAACACTTGGGAGCAAACGGGAGAAAGTAATGAAGTGTTGTCACCCTATTACAGGAAGCCAAGCTTATGTGACAAGACATTGGAGCAAATGAGAGACAGGGGTGAAGTGTTGTCACCCCGGGGGAGGAAGTGAAGCCTATGTGACAGTGTGACAACAAAGGAGAGCAAATGGGAGGCAGGAAAGTGCTGTCACCCTATAACAGGAAGTGAAGCCTATATTATGACAGGGTGACAACACATGAGAGCAATTGGGAGGCAGGAAAGTGTTGTCACCCTATAAATAGGAGGTGAAGCATATGTCACAAGATGACCATCCTTGTCTCCGAATTGCTTTCATGTGTTGTCATCCTGTCACAGAGGCTTCACTTCCTGTAATAGGGTGACAACACTCCATCCTTGTCTCCCGATTGCCTTTTTATGGGTTAAGTGTTGCCGCCCTATTACAGGAAGTGAAGCCTATGTGACAATGTGACACCTCATGAGAGCAGTTGGAAGACAGAAAAGTGTTGTCACCCTATAACAGGAAGTAAAGCCTCTGTGACATGGTGACAACACAGGAGAGCAACTGGGAGGTGGGGACAGAGCGTTGTCACCCTATTGCGGAAAATGAAGTCTGTATGACAGGGTGACAACACATGAGAACACATGGGAGACAGGGATGAAGTGTTGTCACCCTATCACAGGAAGTGAAGCCAATGTGACAGGGTGACAACACATGAGAGCAATTGGGAGGCAGGAAAGTGTTGTCACCCTATAACAGGAGGTGAAGCATATGTCACAAGATGACCATCCTTGTCTTTCAATTGCTTTCATGGGTTGTCATCCTGTCACAGAGGCTTCACTTCCTGTAATAGGGTGACAGCGCTCCATCCTTGTCTCCCATTTTCCCTCCTGTGTTGTCAACCTACAAAAGGAAGTGAAGCCTATATGACAGGGTGACAACACTCCATCCTTGTCTTCTAATTGCTCTCATGTGTTGTCACAAGGTCACAGAGACTCCACTTCCTGTTGTGGGTGACAACACTCCATCCTTGTCTTCTAATTGCTCTCATGTGTTGTCACAAGGTCACAGAGACTCCACTTCCTGTTGTGGGTGACAACACTCCATCCTTGTCTCTTAATTGCTCTCATGTGTTGTCACAGAGACTTCACTTCCTGTTAGAAGACAAGGATGGAGTGTTGTCACCCTATAACAGGAAGTGAAGCCTCTGTGACATTGTTTTTGTAGTATATGCACATGAGAGCAATTAGTAGACAAGGATGGAGTGTTGTCACCCACAACAGGAAGTGAAGCCTCTGTGACATTGTGACAACACATGAGAGCAATTAGAAGACAAGGATGAAGTGTTGTCACCCTAAAATTGCTCTCATGTGTTGATACAGAGGCTTCTCTTCCTGTTGTGGCTGACAAACAACACTCCATCCTTGTCTACTAATTGCTCTCATGTGTTGTCACATAGTCTTCTCTTCCTGTTGTAGGGTGACAACACTCCATCCTTGTGTCCTAATTCCCCTCATGTGTTGTCACAGAGACTTCACTTCCTGTTAGAAGACAAGGATGGCGTGTTGTCACCCTAAAATTGCTCTCATGTGTTGATACAGAGGCTTCTCTTCCTGTTACAGGGTGACAACACTCCATCCTTGTCTTCTAATTGTTCTCCTGTGTTGTCACAATGTCACAGAGGCCCCACTTCCTGTTATAGGGTGACAACACTCCATCCTTGTGTCCTAATTGCTCTCATGTGTTGTCACAGAGGCCCCACTTCCTGTTGTAGGGTGACAACACAAGAGAGCAATTGGTAGAAAAGGAAGGCGCCGCCGACGTCCTGCTTCTCACCTGCTCTGCCTGTTATCAATAGACGGAGACAAGGAGATAATATTTCCCATTGCGTTTGGCAGCGGCGGTGAGTCCAGGTGCGCGGACGGTGGAGGCGCTGGCACACCCCGCCCCCCCCTTTCCCCCCTCTCTTCCTCCCCGCACGCCTCTTCCCACTTTTTCAGTTTCCGAAAGCGAGCGTCTGCGTCTTCCAGGTCCTGGGAGAATTCCTCGTTCTCTCACACCAGAAGCCAAAAGAAAAGAAAACTCTCTGGCTCGCCGGAGTGACAGGGAAGCTGTTTTCAATTACCGAGCTGGAAAGACTCCACCGCGCCTCTGCCAAGACCCCCCGATCCCAGCGCCTCCCCGCTGCCAAGACCCCCCGATCCCAGCGCCTCCCCCGCTGCCAAGACCCCCCGATCCCAGCGCCCTCCCCCGCTGCCAAGACCCCCCGATCCCAGCGCCTCCCCCGCTGCCAAGACCCCCCGATCCCAGCGCCTCCCCGCTGCCAAGACCCCCCGATCCCAGCGCCTCCCCCGCTGCCAAGACCCCCCGATCCCAGCGCCTCCCCCGCTGCCAAGACCCCCCGATCCCAGCGCCTCCCCCGCTGCCAAGACCCCCCGATCCCAGCGCCTCCCCCGCTGCCAAACCCCCCGATCCCAGCGCCTCCCCCGCTGCCAAGACCCCCCGATCCCAGCGCCTCCCCGCTGCCAAGACCCCCCGATCCCAGCGCCTCCCCGCTGCCAAGACCCCCCGATCCCAGCGCCTCCCCCGCTGTCAAGACCCCCCGATCCCAGCGCCTCCCCGCTGCCAAGACCCCCCGATCCCAGCGCCTCCCCCGCTGCCAAGACCCCCCCGATCCCAGCGCCTCCCCCGCTGCCAAGACCCCCCGATCCCAGCGCCTCCCCCGCTGCCAAGACCCCCCCGATCCCAGCGCCTCCCCCGCTGCCAAGACCCCCCGATCCCAGCGCCTCCCCCGCTGCCAAGACCCCCCGATCCCAGCGCCTCCCCCGCTGCCAAGACCCCCCGATCCCAGCGCCTCCCCCGCTGCCAAAACCCCCCGATCCCAGCGCCTCCCCGCTGCCAAGACCCCCCCGATCCCAGCGCCTCCCCCGCTGCCAAAACCCCCCGATCCCAGCGCCTCCCCGCTGCCAAGACCCACCGATCCCAGCGCCTCCCCCGCTGCCAAGACCCCCCGATCCCAGCGCCTCCCCCGCTGCCAAGACCCCCCGATCCCAGCGCCTCCCCCGCTGCCAAGACCCCCCCGATCCCAGCACCACCCCCGCTGCCAAGACCCCCCGATCCCAGCGCCTCCCCGCTGCCAAGACCCCCCGATCCCAGCGCCTCCCCCGCTGCCAAGACCCCCCGATCCCAGCGCCTCCCCCGCTGCCAAGACCCCCCGATCCCAGCGCCTCCCCCGCTGCCAAGACCCCCCGATCCCAGCGCCTCCCCCGCTGCCAAAACCCCCCGATCCCAGCGCCTCCCCGCTGCCAAGACCCCCCGATCCCAGCGCCTCCCCCGCTGCCAAAACCCCCCCCGATCCCAGCGCCTCCCCGCTGCCAAGACCCACCGATCCCAGCGCCTCCCCCCGCTGCCAAGACCCCCCGATCCCAGCGCCTCCCCCGATCCCAGCGCCTCCCCCGCTGCCAAGACCCCCCCCGATCCCAGCGCCACCCCCCGCTGCCAAGACCCCCCGATCCCAGCGCCTCCCCGCTGCCAAGACCCCCCGATCCCAGCGCCTCCCCCGCTGCCAAGACCCCCCCGATCCCAGCGCCTCCCCCGCTGCCAAAACCCCCCGATCCCAGCGCCTCCCCGCTGCCAAGACCCACCGATCCCAGCGCCTCCCCCCGCTGCCAAGACCCCCCGATCCCAGCGCCTCCCCCGCTGCCAAGACCCCCCGATCCCAGCGCCTCCCCCGCTGCCAAGACCCCCCCCGATCCCAGCGCCACCCCCGCTGCCAAGACCCCCCGATCCCTGCGCCTCCCCGCTGCCAAGACCCCCGATCCCAGCGCCTCCCCCGCTGCCAAGACCCCCCGATCCCAGCGCCTCCCCCGCTGCCAAGACCCCCCGATCCCAGCGCCTCCCCCGCTGCCAAGACCCCCCAAACCCTGCGCCCTCCCCGCTGCCAAGACCCCCCGATCCCAGCGCCTCCCCCGCTGCCAAGACCCCCCGATCCCAGCGCGCTCCCCCCGCTGCCAAGACCCCCCGATCCCAGCGCCTCCCCCGCTGCCAAAGACCCCCCAGATCCCAGCGCCACCCCCGCTGCAAGACCCCCCCGATCCCAGCGCCTCCCCGCTGCCAAGACCCCCCGATCCCAGCGCCTCCCCCGCTGCCAAGACCCCCGATCCCAGCGCCTCCCCCGCTGCCAAGACCCCCCGATCCCAGCGCCTCCCCCGCTGCCAAGACCCCCCCGATCCCCAGCGCCTCCCCCGCTGCCAAGACCCCCCCCCGATCCCAAGCGCCACCCCCCGCTACCAAGACCCCCCCGATCCCAGCGCCTCCCCGCTGCCAAGACCCCCCGATCCCAGCGCCTCCCCCGCTGCCAAGACCCCCCGATCCCAGCGCCTCCCCCGCTGCCAAGACCCCCCGATCACAGCGCCTCCCCCGCTGCCAAGAAGACCCCCCCGATCCCAGCGCCACCCCCCGCTGCCAAGACCCCCGATCCCACGCCTCCCCCCCCGCTGCCAAGACCCCCCGATCCCAGCGCCTCCCCCGCTGCCAAGACCCCCGATCCCAGCGCCTCCCCCGCTGCCAAGACCCCCCGATCCCAATCGCCACCACCCCACCTCCCCGCTGCCAAGACCCCCCCCCGATCCCAGCGCCTCCCCGCTGCCAAGACCCCCCCGATCCCAGCGCCTCCCCCGCTGCCAAGACCCCCCGATCCCAGCGCCTCCCCCGCTGCCAAGACCCCCCGATCCCAGCGCCTCCCCCGCTGCCAAGACCCCCCGATCCCAGCGCCTCCCCTCCCCGCTGCCAAGACCCCCCGAACCCAGCGCCTCCCCCGCTGCCAAGACCCCCCGATCCCAGCGCCTCCCCCGCTGCCAAGACCCCCCGATCCCAGCGCCACCCCCGCTGCCAAGACCCCCCCGATCCCAGCGCCTCCCCGCTGCCAAGACCCCCCCGATCCCAGCGCCTCCCCCGCTGCCAAGACCCCCCGATCCCAGCGCCTCCCCCGCTGCCAAGACCCCCCGATCCCAGCGCCTCCCCCGCTGCCAAGACCCCCCGATCCCAGCGCCTCCCCCCGCTGCCAAAACCCCCCGATCCCAGCGCCTCCCCGCTGCCAAGACCCCCCCGATCCCAGCGCCTCCCCCCGCTGCCAAAACCCCCCGATCCCAGCGCCTCCCCGCTGCCAAGACCCACCGATCCCAGCGCCTCCCCCGCTGCCAAGACCCCCCCGATCCCAGCGCCTCCCCCGCTGCCAAGACCCCCCGATCCCAGCGCCTCCCCCGCTGCCAAGACCCCCCCCCCCCCCCGATCCCAGCGCCACCCCCGCTGCCAAGACCCCCCGATCCCAGCGCCTCCCCGCTGCCAAGACCCCCCGATCCCAGCGCCTCCCCCGCTGCCAAGACCCCCCGATCCCAGCGCCTCCCCCGCTGCCAAGACCCCCCGATCCCAGCGCCTCCCCCGCTGCCAAGACCCCCCGATCCCAGCGCCTCCCCCGCTGCCAAAACCCCCCGATCCCAGCGCCTCCCCGCTGCCAAGACCCCCCGATCCCAGCGCCTCCCCGCTGCCAAAACCCCCCGATCCCAGCGCCTCCCCGCTGCCAAGACCCACCGATCCCAGCGCCTCCCCCGCTGCCAAGACCCCCCGATCCCAGCGCCTCCCCCGCTGCCAAGACCCCCCGATCCCAGCGCCTCCCCCGCTGCCAAGACCCCCCCCGATCCCAGCGCCACCCCCCCCCCGCTGCCAAGAACCCCCCGATCCCAGCGCCTCCCCCGCTGCCAAGACCCCCCGATCCCAGCGCCTCCCCCGCTGCCAAGACCCCCCGATCCCAGCGCCTCCCCCGCTGCCAAGACCCCCCGATCCCAGCGCCTCCCCCGCTGCCAAGACCCCCCCGATCCCAGCGCCTCCCGCGCCTCCCCCGCTGCCAAAACCCCCCGATCCCAGCGCCTCCCCGCTGCCAAGACCCCCCGATCCCAGCGCCTCCCCCGCTGCCAAAACCCCCCGATCCCAGCGCCTCCCCGCTGCCAAGACCCACCGATCCCAGCGCCTCCCCCGCTGCCAAGACCCCCCGATCCCAGCGCCTCCCCCGCTGCCAAGACCCCCCCGATCCCAGCGCCTCCCCCGCTGCCAAGACACCCCCCGATCCCAGCGCCACCCCCCGCTGCCAAGACCCCCCGATCCCAGCGCCTCCCCGCTGCCAAGACCCCCCGATCCCAGCGCCTCCCCCCGCTGCCAAGACCCCCCCCCCGATCCCAGCGCCTCCCCCGCTGCCAAGACCCCCCGATCCCCAGCGCCTCCCCCGCTGCCAAGACCCCCCCCGATCCCAGCACCTCCCCCCTGCCAAAACCCCCCCCCCGATCCCAGCGCCTCCCCGCTGCCAAGACCCCCATCCCAGCGCCTCCCCCGCTGCCAAAACCCCCCGATCCCAGCGCCTCCCCGCTGCCAAGACCCCCCGATCCCAGCGCCTCCCCCGCTGCCAAGACCCCCCGATCCCAGCGCCTCCCCCGCTGCCAAGACCCCCCGATCCCAGCGCCTCCTCCCCCGCTGCCAAGACCCCCCCCCGATCCCAGCGCCACCCCCGCTGCCAAGACCCCCCCCCGATCCCAGCGCCTCCCCCGCTGCCAAGACCCCCCGATCCCAGCGCCTCCCCCGCTGCCAAGACCCCCCGATCCCAGCGCCTCCCCCGCTGCCAAGACCCCCCGATCCCAGCGCCTCCCCCGCTGCCAAGACCCCCCGATCCCAGCGCCTCCCCCGCTGCCAAGACCCCCCCCGATCCCAGCGCCTCCCCGCTGCCAAGACCCCCCCGATCCCAGCGCCTCCCCCGCTGCCAAAACCCCCCGATCCCAGCGCCTCCCCGCTGCCAAGACCCCCCGATCCCAGCGCCTCCCCCGCTGCCAAGACCCCCCCGATCCCAGCGCCTCCCCCTGCCAAGCCCAAGAACCCCCCACCCCCGATCCCAGCGCCACTCCCCCGCTGCCAAGACCCCCCCGATCCCAGCGCCTCCCCCGCTGCCAAGACCCCCCCCAAACCCTGCGCCTCCCCGCTGCCAAGACCCCCCGATCCCAGCGCCTCCCCCGCTGCCAAGACCCCCCCCGATCCCAGCGCCTCCCCCGCTGCCAAGACCCCCCGATCCCAGCGCCTCCCCCGCTGCCAAGAAGATCCCCCCCCGATCCCAGCGCCACCCCCGCTGCCAAGACCCCCCCGATCCCAGCGCCTCCCCCGCTGCCAAGACCCCCCGATATCGCCAGCCCTCCCCCGC